>JAFLJL010014836.1:104068-114068 GCA_018398815.1 Conus ventricosus | reverse complement strand
GGTTGACATGTGCAGGTTGGCATGTGCAGGTTGGCATGTGCAGGTTGACATGTGCAGGTTGGCATGTGCAGGCTGCAGGTTGACATGCGCAGGTTGGCGTGTGCAGGTTGGCATGTGCAGGTTGGCATGTGCAGGTTGGCATGTGCAGGTTGGCATGTGCAAGCTGCAGGTTGGCATGTGCAGGTTGGCATGTGCAGGTTGGCATGTGCAGGTTGGCATGTGCAGACTGCAGGTTGACATGTGCAGGTTGGCATGTGCAGGCTGCAGGTTGGCATGTGCAGGTTGACATGCACAGGTTGGCGTGTGCAGGTTGGCATGTGCAGGTTGGCATGTGCAGGTTGGCAAAGTGCAGGTTGGCATGTGCAGGTTGGCATGTGCAGGCTGCAGGTTGGCATGTGCAGGGTTTGGGATGTGCAGGTTGGCGTGTGCAGGTTGACATGTGCAGGTTGGCATGTGCAGGTTGGGATGTGCAGGTTGACATGTGCAGGTTGGCATGTGCAGGCTGCAGGTTGGCATGTGCAGGTTGGCATGTGCAGGCTGCAGTTGGCATGTGCAGGTTGACATGTGCAGGTTGGCATGTGCAGGTTGGCATGTGCAGGCTGCAGGTTGGCATGTGCAGGTTGGCATGTGCAGTTTGACATGTGCAGGGTTTGGCATGTGCAGGCTGCAGGTTGACATGTGCAGGTTGGCATGTGCAGTTTGACATGTGCAGGTTGGCATGTGCAGGCTGCAGGTTGACATGTGCAGGTTGGCATGTGCAGGTTGGCATGTGCAGGTTGGCATGTGCAGGTTGGCATGTGCAGGCTGCCTAGCATACCACGGTGTGCACAGTCTCTCCTCGAGTCAGAGTGATCTAACAGTGAGTCAGAACTCCATATCGATCTAGCGGCAAAGTGTGATGTAACCGTGAGTCAGAACTCCATATCGATCTAGCGGCAAAGTGTGATGTAACCGTGAGTCAGAACTCCATATTGATCTAGCGGCAAAGTGTGATGTAACCGTGAGTCAGAACTCCATATTGATCTAGCGGCAAAATGTGATGTAATCGTGAGTCAGAACTCCATATCGATCTAGCGGCAAAGTGTGATGTAACCGTGAGTCAGAACTCCATATCGATCTAGCGGCAAAGTGTGATGTAACCGTGAGTCAGAACTCCATATCGATCTAGCGGCAAAGTGTGATGTAACCGTGAGTCAGAACTCCATATCGATCTAGCGGCAAAGTGTGATGTAACCGTGAGTCAGAACTCCATATCGATCTAGCGGCAAAGTGTGATGTAACCGTGAGTCAGAACTCCATATCGATCAAGCGGCAAAGTGTGATGTAACCGTGAGTCAGAACTCCATATCGATCTAGCGGCAAAGTGTGATGTAACCGTGAGTCAGAACTCCATATCGATCTAGCGGCAAAGTGTGATGTAACCGTGAGTCAGAACTCCATATCGATCTAGCGGCAAAGTGTGATGTAACCGTGAGTCAGAACTCCATATCGATCTAGCGGCAAAGTGTGATGTAACCGTGAGTCAGAACTCCATATCGATCTAGCGGCAAAGTGTGATGTAACCGTGAGTCAGAACTCCATATCGATCTAGCGGCAAAGTGTGATGTAACCGTGAGTCAGAACTCCATATCGATCTAGCGGCAAAGTGTGATGTAACCGTGAGTCAGAACTCCATATCGATCTAGCGGCAAAGTGTGATGTAACCGTGAGTCAGAACTCCATATCGATCTAGCGGCAAAGTGTGATGTAACCGTGAGTCAGAACTCCATATCGATCTAGCGGCAAAGTGTGATGTAACCGTGAGTCAGAACTCCATATCGATCTAGCGGCAAAGTGTGATGTAACCGTGAGTCAGAACTCCATATCGATCTAGCGGCAAAGTGTGATGTAACCGTGAGTCAGAACTCCATATCGATCTAGCGGCAAAGTGAGGCGACTGCAGGCGTAATCGGAACACGACGCGTTTCGACCTCATTCAACGCCCATCTTGCGCCGAATTGGATGAAGGTTAGTGATTGCTCGTTCATTGTCGTTGTTCTGAGTGTTGCGTCTCTTGCCTGAAGAAGACCTAACAGGTCGTAACGCGTCGTGTTTTGTCTTGTGATTCGTTTGTCAACGTTTTTCGGCGGAGCTTTATCAATTTTTTTTTTTCAAGTTTGCTCCAATATCGAGTCCATCTTCATTTGAGTGTGCCGTGAATTCTACTGTTACATGGTGGAAGCTGGTTGTGAATCTGCTCGTTTGATTCCTGTCGATAGCACTGACAGAGGGATTCAGATTGGTCTTTCAGCCTAGTGGCCGGTCGACACCTTTGTGTGTAACTTGCAACTGTGCGTTTGAAGTTCAAAGCTCCCTTCAAAGAACACCCTCAACTATTATTACGCAGACTTCACTGGTTGCCGGTCAAAGCCAGGGTGACATATAAAATCGCATGCCTCTGTTTCAATGCTGTTAAATCTGGAACTCCAGCCTATCTGTCTGACCTTCTAAACTCATACTGCCCAGCTAGAACCCTTCGCTCGTCTTCTGACTCGTTGCTCCTGGTTCCTCCCAGATTCAAATGCAAAAGAAGGGGGGATCGTTCCTTCTCCTTCCTGGCTCCTAAAACTTGGAATTCTCTTCCACACGACATCAGGCACTGTGACTCTTTTCCAGTCTTTAAAACGAAACTAAAAACTCATCTTTTTACTGTCTATTTCGGCTGATAATTCAAAAGTCCCGGTCATACACAGATGTCAGTTTGTGTGAGTGTTGTGTGCGAGGTGTGCGTGAGTGGTTGTGCGTGTCTGCTTTCCCGTGTGTGCTGTGCGTATCTGCTTCCCCATGCCTGAGTATGCGGTTTGTGTGTGCGTGCGTGTGTGGGGTGTGTGTGTGTGTGTGTGTGTGTGTGGTGTGTGTGTGTGTGTGTGTGTGTGTGTGTGGCGTGTGTGTGTGTGCGTGTGTGTGTGTGTGTGTGTGGTGTGTGCGTGCGGCGCGTGTGCGCGTGCGTGCTTGTTTTCGTTAGTCCTTGTATTGTAAAGCGCTTAGAGCTAATTTAGGATTTGCGCTATAGAAATATTCATTATTATTATTATTAAGTTAACGAGCAACGACGCTCGGTTTCGATAGATCTGGCGGGGGGAGGGGAAGGGGAGGGGGAGTGACTGATAACACTGTTTATGCGTCCAGTCTACTTTGAGTTTTGGCGCCAGAATGGTGGGGAGACCGGAAATTGCTTTTCCGAGGTTATTTTAAAAAACCAAACTGGCATCGAAACTGACCAAACGAATGAAAGATATTTAGATGGACAGTTTTACTGCACACTATGGGTTTGGATGGACAGTTTACTGCACACTATGGGTTTGGATGGACAGTTTACTGCACACTATGGGTTTGGGAGCAGATTATGTATTGGCACTGTTTTGTTTGACGCACAGAGTGACAGGGCAAACTATGAGAAAGTGCTAACCAAAAATGGACGCTTATTTCACTTCAAAAGGGAACGTCCAAAAGCGGTCTTTGTTCTTCTAGCGCAATCAACGGAGATGAGCAACAATAACAGCAACCACCACCACCACCACCACCATCACCACCACCACCACCACCACAACAACCCTGTCTTCGTATGCTACATGACTTATCTGCACGGGCAGATTTTCCAGATCGGCAAAAACGTCATCCAGGATCGAATCGTGTTGCGCGTGAGAGACAAAGAACTCGGCACCAGAACGCACGTTCAAACTAGCATGAGAGTTGAGCGTGAGACAAAGAACTCGGCACCAGAACGCACGCCCAAACTAGCATGAGAGTTGAGCGTGAGACAAAGAACTCGGCACCAGAACGCACGCATAAACTAGCATGAGAGTTGAGCGTGAGACAAAGAACTCGGCACCAGAACGCACGCCCAAACTAGCATGAGAGTTGAGCAGACAGCACAGCAGACGTCACTGAGCAAATACAAGCCAAGCGCAGTGACAGTGCGAGCAGGGTGGACACGTTGAAGTCCAAACCTAGCCCCCCCCCCCCCCCCCCCCCCCCCCCCCACCCCCGGCCACCGTGACTTGCGAGTAATGGCCGAAGCAGTGGCGTCATCGAAGCAGTGGCGTCATCGAAGCAGTGGCGTCATCGAAGCAGTGGCATCATCGAAGCAGTGACATCATCGAGGCAATGGCATCAACGAGGCAGTGACATCATCGAGGTAATTATCACCGAGGCCATGGCATCATTGAGGCAGTGACATCATCGAGGTAATTATCACCGAGGCCATGGCATCATTGAGGCAATGGCAACGAGTTTGTCTTCCAGGTATTGTTGTAACAACTCTCAAGATATTATATGTCCCGTTATGGGAGGGGGGGGGGGGGACCAAAACCGTGCAGAACATGTGGGAGGGGGGGGGGGAACAAACCGTGCAGAACATGTGGGGGGGGGGGGACCAAAACCGTGCAGAACAGTGGGAGGGTCAACCTACTTCCAGATTGCGTTGTTCCAAGAAAAGAAACTCGCGAGCTTTGCTGGAGAAGAAATAGTTTGTAAACACATTGTTGTGGGCAGTCTTGACGATGTTTGACGATGGAGATCCTCTCCTGGCGAGTCAGCCTCACATCTGTCTATTGATTGGAACATCGAAACAGGCGCTGAGGTTTCGGGTCCTTTCATGGCATCGTTGGAAAGAATGTTCCCCGGGCCTCAACTGATCAAAATTCAGGCCAAAGTTATGAGACAGCCCCGGGACAGGAGGCAGAAAAAGACAGGGGAGTGGGGGAGGGTGGGGGATGGAAGTTGCGTGAGTCAGTTATCTCCCATACTCTTTTCTCAGGGAAACCTGTTCCGTTTGGAATGTCTTGTTAAAAGACAGACCAGAACGTGTGTTTGCCTGCCTGCCTTCGAATTTGAAGCTGCCCTGTGATTAAATCAATTGTCTAATTAATAATAATAATAATGATAATGGTTTCTTATATAGCGCTTAATCAAACGAATTTCTCTAAGCGCTTTACAAAATCATACTACATTCACCCTTCTCATATACAATAGTACACCCTACACCTAGCTACAAATACTATTACTACAATAACAAACAAATCCTAATCCTACGAGTGTGACATTCACTTATTCTTCAAGTATCACCGCAAACACTTAATCCTATAACGTTCAGTCATACAACAAATACATGTAATGGAGAACATACACATACACTACATTTGAAAAGGCCCAGACGGCTATGAGCTAGGTTGTCCTCCGCCCCCCCCCCCCCCCCCCCCCCCCCAGCATTGATTAATTATTTTACTGATTTTAATTACTTTACTTATTTGATGTTTGTTGATCGTTACCTTGTTTGCACACAATTTCTTTGTCTTTTCTTGAGTTAGAGTCAAGTAATCCATAAGCCCAAACTTGAACATCAAGTCCATGTTCGTTCGTCTGTGTTTGAATGTACGGTGCATGCCATGGTTGCAGTGGTTAATAAGTACTCTGTGTGTGTGTGTGTTGTGTGTGTGTGTGTGTGTGTGTGTGTGTGCGTGCGTGTGTGTGTGTGTGTGTGTGTGTGTGGTGTGTGTGTGTGTGTGTGTGTGTGTGTGTGTGTGTGTGTGTGTGTGTGTGTGTGTGTATGATTCAGATTCAGATTCAGATTCAGTCATTTAAAGAGTGCACACACACATTCACACACACACACACACACGCACGCACGTACGCACACACGCACGCACGCACACACGCACGCACGCACACACACACACACACACACACACACACACACACACACACACACACACACACACACACACACATACACACAACCCATAACACAACAACATAGGCGCATACCATTTCCATGTCCGCAAAGACAGAGAGAAGGAACTTCAGAGACTCGAAGACTCTGACGTCATAGAATGAGTTGATAGGACCACCCCATGGATCAGTCCAGTCGTTTGTTCTGAAATGTGATCATTCAGTGTGCACAGGCATGCGTGAGGCGAACAAGGCGATCAAACGTGAAAAACGCCCCTTTTCGACACTTGACGACCTGCTAGCTGATTTGAATGGATCAACAGTCTTTTCAAAACTTGATTTGAAAAATGCCTCCTACCAGCTAGAGCTAGAAGAGGACAGCAGGTACATCACCACCTTCTCCACTCATGTTGGACTACACTGTTACGAACGTCTTCTGTTCGGAGTAAACGCCATGTCCAAAATCTTTCAAAATGCTATCTCCAGTCTGCTCCCAAAAGTCTCAGGTGTCAAGAAGTTGTCAGACGATATCACTGTAATGGAAAGGCACAGGCTGAACATGATGCAAGTCTGAGAGCAACACTACAAAAACTCCAGGACTGCGATGCAAAGCTGAATGGTGACAAATGTAAACCTTCAGAGACGAACTTGTCTTCTACAAACATGTTTTTAGTGCAAAAGGGATGTCTCCTGACCCAGAATACAGACATTCTTCTTCTTCTTCCTAAAATACTGGTTCACTCAAAAACGAGTAGGTCACCAGCGCGCATGTTAAAAAGTAAAATAAAATAACATAAAACAGTGCGACTCAGACTGTTGGCCCCTGGAGCAAATTTGGCAACAAGGGGTCGCACTCGATATTCAAGAAGTTAAAAGCAATGGCCAAATTCAGGCCCAGGTAATAGTAAAATATCTGGGGAAGTAAAAATAGAAAATCGTCAATATGCAGATTCCTGCACCCATAAACATCGGTGAACTCAGACCATTCGTCAGTATGACACAATACGTATCACGCTTCATACCCGAATACGCCACCATAACCGGACCCCTTTGAAACCTGACAAAGAAGGATATGCCTTGGAAGTGGTCAGAAACTGAAGAGCAAGCTGAAACAAGTACTCGCAGGAGCTCAGGTGATGGCATACTTCAAACCCAATGCAGAGACTGAAATCATGGTAGATGCAAGCCCAGCTGGTCTTGGGGCTATCCTAATGCAGCAAGGGAAAGTTGTCTGCTACACAAGCTGTACATTAACCCCAATGGAACAACAGTAGTCCCAGACGGAAAAAGAGATGTTGGCAGTCGTGTCTGGCGCAGAACATTTCCATGCATGGCGCCAATGTCAACATTATTACAGACCACAAACCCCTGATAGGTCTGATCCTCAGCCGCTAACCAGCTATGGCAAGAATTGAAAGATGGCGGCTACGGCTCACACCTGATCAGTTTAGCTTGAGATATGAGATATTGCCCAGGAAAGGATGACCTAAACCCTGCTGACTACATCAGTTGCCATTCACAAACTACTCCCCCCACCCCATCCCCCCCCCCCCCCACCCCCTCCAGCGAGAATGAAGGTGAAGCGTGCACTAATCATGTCGCACGCAATGACATTCCCAAATCTATGATAATAGAAGAAGTGAAAGCTGCCACTCAGACAGATCTGAGACTCCAGAAGCTGATGTCTTCCACACAGACAGGCAAGTCGACAAAGACACTGCAGACTTCCACACAGACAGGCAAGTCGACAAAGACACTGCAGACTTCCACACACACAGGCAAGTCGACAAAGACACTGCAGACTTCCCCACAGACAGGCAAGTCGACAAAGACACTGCAGACTTCCACACACACAGGCAAGTCGACAAAGACACTGCAGACTTCCACACAGACAGGCAAGTCGACAAAGACACTGCAGACTTCCACACAGACAGGCAAGTCGACAAAGACACTGCAGACTTCCACACAGACAGGCAAGTCGACAAAGACACTGCAGACTTCCACACAGACGGGCAAGTCGACAAAGACACTGCAGACTTCCACACAGACAGGCAAGTCGACAAAGACACTGCAGACTTCCACACAGACAGGCAAGTCGACAAAGACACTGCAGACTTCCACACAGACAGGCAAGTCGACAAAGACACTGCAGACTTCCACACAGACAGGCAAGTCGACAAAGACACTGCAGACTTCCACACAGACAGGCAAGTCGACAAAGACACTGCAGACTTCCACACAGACAGGCAAGTCGACAAAGACACTGCAGACTTCCACACAGACAGGCAAGTCGACAAAGACACTGCAGACTTCCACACAGACAGGCAAGTCGACAAAGACACTGCAGACTTCCACACAGACAGGCAAGTCGACAAAGACACTGCAGACTTCCACACAGACAGGCAAGTCGACAAAGACACTGCAGACTTCCACACAGACAGGCAAGTCGACAAAGACACTGCAGACTTCCACACAGACAGGCAAATCGACAAAGACACTGCAGACTTCCACACAGACAGGCAAGTCGACAAAGACACTGCAGACTTCCACACAGACAGGCAAGTCGACAAAGACACTGCAGACTTCCACACAGACAGGCAAGTCGACAAAGACACTGCAGACTTTGTTCGATTCAAGGCGGAATTGTCCATACACACCGGACTCGCTCTCAGAGGACATCATCTAGTCATCCCTGACAGCCTCCAGCGCAAAGTCGTCGATACAGCCCACCAGGGACACCAGGGTATTGTAAAGACAAAGTCATCGATATAGCCCACCAGGGACACCAGGGTATTGTAAAGACAAAGTCATCGATACAGCCCACCAGGGACACCAGGGTAATGTAAAGACAAAGTCATCGATACAGCCCACCAGGGACACCAGGGTATTGTAAAGACAAAGTCATCGATCGATACAGCCCACCAGGGACACCAGGGTATTGTAAAGACAAAATCATCGATATAGCCCACCAGGGACACCAGGGTATTGTAAAGACAAAGTCATCGATATAGCCCACAGGGACACCAGGGTATTGTAAAGACAAAGTCATCGATTTAGCCCACCAGAGACACCATGGTATTGTAAAGACAAGTCATCGATTTAGCCCACCAGGGTATTGTAAAGACAAAGTCATCGATTTAACCCACCAGGGACACCATGGTATTCTAAAGACAAAGTCATCGATTTAGCCCATCAGGGACACCAGGATGTAGTAAAGACAAAGTCATCGATTTAGCCCACCAGGGACACCAGGGTATTGTAAAGACAAAGTCATCGATATAGCCCACCAGGGACACAAGGCTATTCTAAAGACAAAATCATCGATGGAGCCCACCAGGGACACCAGGGTATTCTAAAGACAAAGTCATCGATGCAGCCCACCAAGGACACCCGGGTGTTGTAAAGACAAAATCATCAATATAGCCCACCAGGGACACCAGGGTATTGTAAAGACAAAGTCATCGATGCAGCCCACCAGGGACACCAGGGTATTGTAAAGACAAAGTCATCGATGCAGCCCACCAGGGACATCAGGGTATTGTAAAGACAAAGTCATCGATACAGCCCACCAGGGTATTCTAAAGACAAAGTCATCGATGCAGCCCACCAGGGACACCAGGGTATTGTAAAGACAAAGTCATCGATGCAGCCCACCAGGGACACCAGGGTATTGTAAAGACAAAGTCATCGATACAGCCCACCAGGGACACCAGGGTATTGTAAAGACAAAAAAGTCATCGATTTAGCCCACCAGGGACACCAGGGTATTGTAAAGACAAAGTCATCGATATAGCCCACCAGGGACACCAGGGTATTGTAAAGACAACGTCATCGATACAGCCCCCAGGGACACCAGGGTATTGTAAAGACAAAGTCATCGATGCAGCCCACCAGGGACACCAGGGTATTGTAAAGACAAAGTCATCGATACAGCCCACCAGGGACACCAGGGTATTGTAAAGACAAAGTCATTGATGTAGCCCACCAGGGACACCAGGGTATTGTAAAGACAAAGTCATCGATTTAGCCACCAGGGACACCAGAGTATTGTAAAGACAAAGTCATCGATACAGCCCACCAGAGACACCAGAATATAGTAAAGACAAAGTCATCGATATAACCCATCAGGGACACCAGGGTGTAGTAAAGACAAAGTCATCGATATAGCCCATCAGGGACACCAGGGTGTAGTAAAGACAAAGTCATCGATACAGCCCATCAGGGACACCAGGGTATTGTAAAGACAAAGTCATCGATACAGCCCACCAGGGACACCGGGTATTGTAAAGAA
>JAFLJL010014836.1:74068-99068 GCA_018398815.1 Conus ventricosus | reverse complement strand
GATGTGGTATTGGCCAGAGATGGCTTTTAACACAACGCTGTTCTATGTCCATGAACTCTGCTGCGCAATCCCTTTCTTTGTCAGTTACGTAACTTCGACGATGTCAGCATGGTGCTTAGTGGTTATGACGTGTCAACGAATGACGTCAATAGTTCTGCCGCATCGTGTGGATGATCTGTGCACGACAAAAAGAGGAAGAATCATTACCCTTGCCATTTTTTGCCGTTTCAGGGGTGGCTAGCCTACACATCTTATTGTATTTTCGGGTGGAGTACATGGAGGCGGGGTGCTCGGTATGTGTAAGCAGTGACGTCAATCTTACCAGCATCTTCAGCTGGCTTCACCTCTGCTTGGCTTCAGTTATTCCGTTTCTTTGCCTGATCGCTGCCAACTCTGTCCTGATCCACAGAGCGTTTCAGTCCGTGAAGATGTCCGGTAAAACAGCAGGGTGTGTACACACCCACACGTCCTCACGGTGGGCCCGAATCTCCTCCATGACGACCACACTGATTCTGACTTCCGCGGCGTTCCTGTTGCTGACGTTGCCATCTTGTATTTTGTGGATCTACTTCGAAATGATCGGCTACTTTGAGGGTGACGTCGATGACGTGGGTCTGGTCCAGCAGCTGGCCTTGGCCGACACTCTGTGTCTGCTGCTGAGGCTGAGCAACAGCGCCGTCAATTTTTATATCTACATTTTGAGTGGCAGGAGATTCAGAGAAGAGGCCAGAAAATTGTCATGCCTGTGTTTTAAACAAGTCAGCCTGAAGGCTTAAGATTTCGGAATACAGAATTTTAGGGCATAGTGTGTATGTTATGCCTGTGTTTTTAACAAGTCAGCCTGAAGGCTTAAGATTTCCGAATACAGAATTTTAGGGCACGGTGTGTTCTCTGCTAACGCTATCAGATTCCTAATAAAGAGAATACTCTTTGTATAACTTGTGGAACTTATCCTTCAGTGAGAATATGACAGCTGGGCTCTGGCAGTAGGTTTGAAGTGGAACATACAGGTGTTGAAGAGTAGCTGCTTCACCAGTTGCAGAGAGAGAGAGAGAGAGAGAGAGAGAGAGAGAGAGAGAGAGAGAGAGAAATGGTTTCTGGGCTGTTTCATTTATTTAGCTTGCTTATCTGCCGGCGATTTGAAGCTGTAAGTAAACGAAATGTGATAAAAAGTGAGTACATCAATGGGTGTTAATGAAACAAGCAAACAAGTACAAAAGCCCCAGACACACACAAATAAGGGGGCCGGGGGGGGGGGGGGGGGGGACACAGAGAGAGTTGTGTATGCCTAATGTGATACATGTAGTATGTTTAAAAATTTTTTTTTTTTACATCCAGCAATGTTGGTAGGACACCCTTCCTTTCAGCCAATACTTGCTTTATGTATGAATTCACTTTTACAACATGCTCAATTAAGATACAAATATCACCATCGTTGTGAACAGACGTTAAATTAAATCAATCAAAATCAATCTAATGTAGATCTTTTACAACATGCTCTAATGTAGATCTTTTCACGAATCCAGCTTCTGTGACAGGGATTATTGAATTTTTCTCACAGACAAATGTTAATGCTGTCGATCTAATAATAATAATAACAATAATGAATACCTATATAACGCCTATTCTTGGCTATAGACCAAGTTCTAAGCGCTTTACAATCTACACTCGTTTACATAACGGGCTGCCTACCTGGGTAGTGCCAACTGAAGAGCGGCCAGCTAGCGCTTCATTCAGTCGTTTCCCGTGTCATCCAGTCAGTATCGTCTAATATCGTTCACTTAATATCCTTATTTCCTTCATTCTTTCCATTTCTCACGCAGGTTGCATGCTATGTGCAACGGGTCATCCATACCAACGGCCAAACTGGCCTTCTCTTCTGAAAGTTGGTGATGGGATTTTACGTGTGTGCAAGATGTTATGCGTGCGTTCACACACGGAACCTCGGTTTATAGTCTCATTCGAAGGACTGTATGGAAATGGAGTCAGAACCAATGTTAACTCCGAGGGAAAACCCCCCTGTACCGAAACGGCCCGGCCGAGATTCGAACCCGCGACCCAGGATCACGAGTCCGGCGCTCTACCAAGTGAGCTATTCTGGTCCCTATCTACATTTTCCATAACTGTTCTAACTTGAGATAAACTGGTGTATAACTGGTGGCTCCTGATCGTAGCTAGGTAATAAACAGATAAAACAAAAACAAATGGAATGACACTAGGAATGATACGTGTTTCCGGCAGGTGGAGGGTGGTGTTTTTCGCGTCATGAAATACGGGGCTGGTACACCCAGGGGGATGCTCTTTATGGCTGTTATGGAGTTGCACCGGCTGTTGATTTCTCTGTTCAGGTGCAGTTATGTCCTTGTTATGCTTATGGAGTGTCCTGCACGTGCCTGTACCCATCGTCATCACAGCGCAGGCCTCCAAGGGTGGTACAGGTCAGCTCTAATGGCTTGTTGAAGACCTGTGATTCTCTGGGTTCCACCCCAGCACCTTCGGTGTGTTTCTTTTTCTTCTTTGCCTTAGCTAGACTGACCTGGAGGAAATGTCCAGTGTTGGTGAGGAAAGACCACTGACCAACAGGGGAAAGTCCTGTTGACAGTGGGAAGACTACAGCTTTGGATTCTCTCTTGGAGGGATATAAAGCGAATGGCGAAAGTTTGGACTGGGTTGGAGTGTACTTTCTTCATCTGTCCGTGCGGCAGTGTGGGTTGGGTCTGTGGGGTGTGCTCGGCAGCTGGAAGGGTGGTGTTTTTCGCCCGGTGGCTCATGCAGTTTGAAATACGGGATGGTACACCCATGGGATGACTACTTTGAAGGCTGTTATGAGCTGCATCCTGTGTCTGATTTTACCTTGTTCAGGAAGCAGTTATGTCTCGAACTTTCATAATGGGTGTCCTGCGCGTGCCTGTACCCATCGTCAAACAGCGCTGGCATCCAACGGGTGGTACAGGTCTTGCTTAACGGCAGGGTGAAGACAGTGCTTCTCGGGTACTCCAGCCACCTTCAGGTGTTTCTTTTTCTTCTTTCAATGATAGTGTTTCCCAGCATTTAATAATTGTCGTGGGGAGAACAGTATAACGGGAAGCAATTTCCTGGCCCTGGGGTTTTGGGTGGTGGTTTATTCCCTTGAGCGAACCCTGTGTGTTTCGTCGTGATTGTGCATTTCACGGTTTGTGGTTAGTGAATGAATAATTATTTTATTTTTTCAGTTGTTAAATTTATGTTAGGTGTGGGATAGTGTTTGGTATGGATAGTTGGGCGTAATAAATTGTTAGTTACGTCAGACACGCTAAGGTCTGAGAGGAAAAACACCTATTCTAACACCCTCTCCCCTCTCATAAAACAACCCACACTACGTCATACAAATAAACAGATTTGTAATTCATTCAATCACGACTGTCGTCATGCAACAAACCACCATCCTGCACATTTGACCCCAACATC
Source organism: Conus ventricosus (assembly GCA_018398815.1). NCBI lineage: Eukaryota > Metazoa > Mollusca > Gastropoda > Neogastropoda > Conidae > Conus > Conus ventricosus. The sequence continues at coordinate 95,621 of JAFLJL010014836.1, read as the reverse complement.
AACAGTACTCACAACACAAAATATCAACCAACAAAGCACTAGCATTCATCTTTATCCAGGCTGCAAGCAACCACCCACGGTGGACTCAACCGGTCGCTCTTCACTTAGATCAAAATAATGGCACTATAATTTGTTAAGATTGCCACCAAAACTTCACCAAACGGACCCCCACCAAACCATGTGTAGGTCATCATCTTGTTGTCTCAGATGCACTGTCCAGGTGAAAAACTATGCACACTGTAGTTGTGCGACGCACCAATTTAGATCAGTTAATGTTTTCGCCCACCACTCAGTTCGACGTAGGAGTAACGTGAGAGTACCGGCAACGACGGACGTCGATGCGAAGCACGATGTATTACGAAGTTATGCTGTAGAAACGTAATCACAGCTAAGACACCGACGACTAACGCTTGTTATCAGTGCCCAAAGTATGGTTGCACGAGTCAGGATGTGTCTGCACACACCAACCATCCATGGGCGCGCGCCTTCCCAGTCGCCCACAAACTGCGGGGCAGGGCTGCATGCCTGGGTACGGCCTGGGTCAGTTCCGCCTGGGCTCGGCCTGGGTTCAGTGCCTGGTAGGCCTGGGTCAGTTCGCCTGGGTCGGCACTGGGTCAGATCCGCCTGGGACGGTCTTGGTCAGCTCGCCTGGTCGGTCTCTCAGGCCGTCACATCAGCACCCCAGAGTCTGGTCAAAAACACCCACGGTGCTGCCTCCATCCACTCTAGCAACGGTGGCGCCAGCGGAAACGACACACCTGCATGCTTCATCAGTGGTGGATTCAACTAATTTGCGTATCTACCTCTGTCATTGGTCACGAGTCTCGTCAATAGAGCACAAGTCGCTACAGCTGCACCCCTGCCAGACAATTACTATCTCACCATGGACGAACCCTAAACATAAACGTATAATGTTCATTCATTCATTGAATGGTCCGATCACAATTATTCCGCCATCCCATAATGTCAATGACTTAAAGGGCCAAACAGACAACCATTCTGACGTCACTAAAAACCACAAAAGGCATTCAAACGTGCCAACCACAATGATTCTAGTGCTCCATTCGGGCATCCAAAAGAACACCCTTCACTATGCCCCTGCGCCAAAACGGGTCTAAGCAAACAGAATCTCAGGACCATAACAGTCACACATCAACACCACCATAAGATTTAGAAACCTACGGGTCTCGAATACAAACAATGAAACAAAACTGACACCCGCCATACTGACATACTGACAATTACACTGGCATGGGATATAACATAGCCTATGTGCAGCTGTGTGTGACCCAATCATATAACTACTACTTCATTGGACATCAGGTAACACCAACGGCAGCAACAAAAAAATATACTGTCGTCTACCACCACATAACCCAATAGCATACACCAACATAAAACAGTAACAATAGCTCTGAATCTCCGACTTACAACAGAACGTAGGAGTCTCACTTAGTATGTCACACGTAATACAAAAAAAAACAAAAACTCTCAGGTAAATACTACATCAGTTGCTGCTCAGTTTTAAACCAGAGGCATGCAATAAGAGAAATTAATATTGACATCCCGACACTACTCTTTTTCAGTACTAATCAATCCTTCAATAAATATGATTATTTTTGTTATTAACGTTTTGCTTAACCTTCCAGCCGACTACGCAGAGCCACGTTAAACGACCCACATGTTTAAATCGAAAATAACTTCATTGCAATGAGTCAAACTGACCGACGTCGGGCCCCGCCTAACCAGAACACAAAATGGGGGGCACGGAAACGAGGTGTCGAGTCATGCGCAATGATTGGAAGTAGCAGTATTTGAAAAGAGTTGGCCGCCACAGGCAATCCACTACGTTTTCAAAATAAAACATGGCCTAAAACACCCCCCCACCACCCCCAGTATCCTTAGCATGTCTCTACACAACAGTGACAGTACCAGCGCTACGCAGCGCCACAGCATGAGTTTGGCAACCATGCCACTTTGCCTACACATTATCATCACGTCAATCACATCCTCCCCCCCCTTTCTCTCTATATCACTTCCCCCTTAACTCTTACCGTAACTTACATTAGCGCGACCACAAAATAATTAAACCCCTGGATCGATTATCCTTTTCAAACTTATATAACACAAGTCTAATTTAAAGTATCACTTATAGCAACAGTACTAATAATTTCTAACAGCCCCTCCACCCCCCCCAAGGCCTAGGAAGATTCCAAAAATTTAGAGAAGGACTGGTAGTTGACATACCAACTCGGGTCATCGATAGGGAGGCATACCCACGGCACATAATGGGATAACTAACAAAACATTATCTGCTTCTTCACAATTTACTTTACGCACACAAATGACACATACGGAACAAGGCTATTTACAAAAGTCTACAACTCTGTCAATGATCGATCACCCTCACTTAGAAATCAGCCAAACCCCGCTTCAAACTTACCCGAGAACTTGGACAAATACACCAACGTAGGGATGGCGCCACACACTGGACTAACCCTACACATTCATTTCCGTGGCCGTCACCCTGAATCACACCTTGATATGATCTTGACCCCTTCTACATAAGAACAGAGATCACTTGGTGGGCTGGAACAGCTACCGAAAAACCACACCCATCAGGTCGAAAGACCAATGCCAAGGAGTCCTGACCTGACACCCCAGCAGAGACAGGAACTGACTTAGCGTGCCCTGCGCTCCTGCAGGAGAATTCGGGACACTTACTCAAACATGACTTCACGTGCAAGGACAACCACACATGCAAGGGACGAAACAAGATGCACAGGTTTGGTTTGACATTACGCTCAACCCGGGGTTTAACGCACGGAAGTTCTGCCTTACCAACCAACCGGGCTCCGTGAAATGCCAAAACTTATAACTACCATGACATGCTTCCGGGTGCGTCACGTTCTCCTTACTTCCACCGCTCCTTTTTATTTTTGATGCCCACGTACACAAAACGAGATGTGGGTCATGTTCAAACCCCCCCTCCTATAAGATCCAAGTCCCATGGATTTCTAGAACCAAGACCATACACAGAGAGCTACGAGCCCGTTTCATCAAAACCGTATGACCACTTTAAACCGGACTAGTAGCCCATCACTCACTAGGCAAACACCAAAGCTGCAAAACCCCTCCAGCCCTGAACTCCAGCAGGGACGCCCGATCTTCCAAACTTGGCAAAACTCATCTTACTTCCCTGATGAGAAATCAGCGCTATATTGTCTTTCCCAGGGATGGCCTCCACCAGAAACTGGAACAGCTGGAGCTGGAGCGGCCCACCTTGTCACTCTCCCATGGTTGACTTAACCGGTTGTAGGTACTGCAGAGGAGATGTGATCAGTTTGGACGGTGATCACTGCTTGCCGTATCAAATAGGTGGGCAAACTTCTGAACTCCCCACACAAGTGCCAAACATTCCTTTTCAATGATGGGGTAGGTTTAGTTCCGCATCCACCAACAAATTCTGCTGGCGCACGCCACGGGCCACAATACCCCATCATGCTTTTGGAAACAACAAGCTACAGTCAGTCCCTGACGCATCGTTCTGAGGAATAATGGCTTCCACAGCTCGGGCAGCCTGCACACTGGTGGGTAGAAAACTGTCCTTCAACTTCCTGAAGCCCTTTCACAATCTTCGGTCCATAGGAACCTGTCTAGGCTGCGTCCTTTGGTCAGTCTGTCAAGGTAAGGCAATGTCCGAAAACCGGGGATGAACCGTCCGGTTAAAACCAATAAAACCCAAAAATATTTACAAGTTCTTGGTCTGGGCCCCCCCCCCCCCCCCCCCCCCCCCCCCCCCTGGTCTCGCGCATCCTTGATCGAACATGTCTTGTCCTACACAGGTACGAATCTTCCTTCGCAATCACGTGGCCAAGGTTCAAACGACCTCTCGCCCTCCCAACGCAACTTGGTTGGCGTGTGACATCGAGCATTCATCAGCAGCTGATATAGAGCACGCAGATATTAGGTTTCGCTCTCTGTCTCTGTAGCAACCAAAACGTCGTCGATGAAGTGTAGACATCCCCCTCCGGACAACGGACCGAAAGCAACTTCCTAATCATCCTCGTAAAACAGCTACCGCAGTGCACGGTCCAAAAGGCATGACACTTCATGGACCTGCCCCAGAGGAGTAACAAAATGCAGTCTTGGTTAGGACGGTTTCCTTTCGCACAGCGATCTGAACATTAGCCCTTGGCCAGTCAATCTTGCTGAAAACCCGCTTCTGTCACCAACTTTGCAAACAGAGTAATCCAATGTCGGGCATCGGCTCGAATCGAACACCACAACCATGGTCAGTCGTCGGTAATCCCACGCAGACGAATCTTCCATCCTTTTCCTCACCATGACACACTGGGTGATGCGTAAGGTGACACGGAGGGCTCACCAATAACGTCTAATATATGCATTAGCCTCCACTTTCCTCCCGGTTCGTTTCCACTGCAAGCGATGGGACTTGATTCGCTTGGACGAACTGGTTAGTCGGAAGACAAATCTCACATGGACATTCGTCCAGGTGTTAACGATGGCAATGTCCGTAAGAACGTCGCCAAACTAAGTAGTGAGTCCCTTGACCTATGCAGCGAACATCGGTTACTCTGCCAAAATGAACGACATCGCCAGGTCCTCGTGGATGTCAGCGGAATCAATGGAATGTCCTCTATGGGAGCAGTCGGTGATTCTCATCTTCTTCTCCACCACTAACGCTTGCACAATTCACTGGGGGTTTTGTAGCTCTGCAGGCCGCTCCACGAACTTCTAAGCAGATTGGCATTGGAAAAACAACCTGGCTCTTTGGCCCCCTTATGGACCTTGTAGTCCACCTCACCCAACCCTACCAGGTCACCATGGTACGGGCCTAACCCCGCCAGGCCAGCTCCAGTTGATGTGTTTCTAAGGTCCGCCAGGGTGACCAACTCTAGACCTACTGGATAACGATCGTCTCCTCGCCCGGAGATCTTAAGTGTCGCTTGTTATAGCACAGCGGCAGTGGCGACGTGTTCTGGGACAAAGTAATGTCTCTGCAATCTTGTTCCTGAGGGTCCACCACATTATCAATGGGATGTTTTTAGCTCAGCTCCTCAGGGCGCTCCCACGTATCCTTCTGTATCTGCTAGGTCCCCGCATGCTCGCCCTATAACAGTTCAAAGGGTACGAAAATCCCGTGCTGGCTTGCAGGTAATTCCCGGTAGGCAAAAAGCAGCGCCGGTAGCCATCGATCCACTACATATGGCTTGTCCTGTTCCAAAACGGAGCATTATCTTCTTGTGGGTTCCCATTGAATCCTTTCACCTAGTCCCTTGCACTGAAGCATGGTACGGCCGTGGTATTCAAACCCTTTATGGCCAGAAGAGGTTACTTCCTTCTTACCTGCCCAGTGAACTGTGAACCTCGATACGTAAGGCACCTGCTTGGGTATTAGGTTTATGCCAGTTCGTGACCAACATGGTGAATGCAGCTCGGCCACCTCCTCTGCCGTGTTGGTATCTTAAGTGCATCGCTTCGGGTATCTGGTGGTGTAGGTATACATGACCAGTATATTACCGAGACCTACTCCAGGACCATACGGCGTTAAACGGTCCGATCATATCTAGTCACACTTGGTTATTCGGTTCCTGCTCCAGAGGCATCGTGACCAAGGGTACCGGTGGAAACCGTGACCCTTGTCGATGTTGCGCTGACCTCTGCGTGGCATGACTGGCAAAAACCTCGCGATGTTCGGCGCATTATTATGGCCAGTAGAAGTGAGGTAGATTCTGGAAATTGGTATTCGTGGTTCCAAGATGCCCTGACATGGAACATCGTGGCCTTAAGCCAGCACTATGGGCCTGATCTCTTTGGTACGAACTCCTGTGTACATGCTTCCTTGGGTTCCTCAAACTCCTGATTCACCAAATCCCCTTTTTAAGGTAACTGAATATCCGTCCTCATCGGACCTCAATTCTTTATCCTCGTATGCCTTCATTGCTTTACTCAGTGTGGGGTCTCTACTTTGTCCTTGATCAACTATCTGAAGTGCAATCAACAACTGACTTCAGGGAACAATGGTCGCTGGGGTTCCTTGTCCTTATGGGCTGAGCTCTCGTCTGTACAAACCGGCGAGGGTGTCCGCACAGCATAGACGGAACGCGTTCTAAAGGCGCTCTCGTTTCCGATGGATAAAATTTCAATGAGGTCCTTCTACAACTGCCCGCTCCAAGAGATGGTGCGGGGAAACTCCCTGTGACAAACGGCGAGACGTTGTGTCAACCAGCGCAACTGGTAAGTAGAACTGACACGGGGACTCAGCCAACGTGATCAGGACGGAATTCTCCTGTGTATTGATCAGGATGTACCAGCTGGAAGCCACCACTGAATAACCCGCTCTGTGTCCATAATCCCCTGATACCATAATGCAGTTGAACTGAATCTCGCATCCTAGGGGAATAAGGCTTCTTGGCACATGACACACACAGCAAAAAGGGGGGGAGGTCTTCACACATCTTCAGCAGCCTCGGCACAATAACTGCCCCCTACCCCGTGGACGACGTGGGCACTCCCTATCTATGGGGCCTGTCTCCCACACAGGAATACACTTTTTGTAGTCCTCGAGAGGTGGAGGATTGAGGGGCAGTGATTGGGGTTGATGCTGTACGGTGGTCCGAAGTCCTAGGCTGAGGCTCTGATCCTTGGGGTATTCGCGCATACCTCTCTCTCTCTTTTTTGCAGTCGCGCCCGTGCCTGGCCTCTGCCACCCAGTAGCCTCCCGGGCCACCTCTGTCGCTGTTGCCGGGGAGTCACGACGCACCTCAGTAGGTCAAGTCGGGGGTCAAGGATTCCGATACATCTGTTCTGTAGGAACAAGTCCTGAGATCGTCGCCGGACTGCGGATTCTTTCCATGCGGCCCAGTCACAACAAATCCAAGGCAGGCGACCTCCTGTACAGCTGCTGCTCAAGGTTTGAGTCCTGCTCTTCTTCATCGCCCGTGGAGGAAGCTGTTGCCTGATAAGCCTCTGCGTTCCAGCGGAAAATCTTAAGCAAGCTGCTTGAACTGGACGTTGTCAGTGAGTTACATCGGGCGAGTCTCAGCACTGCCTCCCTCGCCTTGCCACTCAAGGAGCGCCACCAACCTCTTCGACCTCGTCTTCTGACTCCAACGGCACAAGCTAGCCTCCTCTCGAATTGGGACAGATAGGCGGTCGACATCCTCGCCATCCGCAAGGGTCAAGATGTACACTGGGTGGACATCCGCCCCTGGTCAGTACTTCCTCCTGTTTCTTCCTCATTATATCCTCGTTCCTCCCCCCCAGTGCTGAGCTTCTCCTTGAGAGGCCCGCTAGTGATCTCTATCATGCCGCTGCTGTCGCCTCATGCTTATAAAATACATCCTGTGCTTGAGCCGCTAATCTTTCATCTTGGCCTCGCGCATAAGCCGCAAAACTCTTCCTCCATGGCGAGCCTCCTCTTTTCTGCGCATCTCAGACTGAGACGTATCTCCTCTGCCCTTAGCCTCCTTGCTCTCTTTCCTGCGCAACTCGCTTGAGAAAGTATCTCCTCTTCCTTGCCTCCTGCTCTCTTTCCTGCCGGGGCCTTCTCGTCCGGCGTTCGAACATAAAAGTCTGCTAACTCCCCTCCCTGTAACCCCTGCTTCGACCTAACCGAACAATATTTGCGCGGCCAAGGTGTCCAGCTGTTGCTCCAACATAACCTCCTTCACCAATCCTACCTGCATGCTCTTAACTACCGGAGGACGTTGCGCCAGGAGTATGGCTTCCTGAGCCCATTGGGCCAGTTGTGACGCAACTTACGGTCCTGGGGTGTGAGACATACTGAACTGACTATCCATACTCAAACCGCGACTGCCCCCCCTCTTGCACGATTACCACTGCAGAGCTCCACGACTATGCCGATACCGGGATTAGAAAGTAATAACCAAAAACTGTTAATTTTCCCAAATTATATAACAAACCCCTGGAGTCAACTCAAAGCAATGACGGAACTGAGCCCCAATACCGTATTACCTTTACACTCTCCCAAGGGGGTGTGACAACCGTAGGTAACAGGCAAGCTACTAAACACAATACACCCATGCTCATTGCTTAGCCAAACATAGAGCATAATCAACATCAACAAGCATATTATCATACATCAACATCATCTCAATTACAATGCAAAAATAGCGCAACCAAATTTCAACCATGATCATTTTCAAATCAACTCATACCTCGATAAAGTTGACATGGCCAGACATTTCAACCACAAAACACCAAGGGAGGGTCACACAACCCACACGACACAGCATAATCCCTTTATACACAAAAAAAACTATCCACTTCCATTACACACACAAAACCCATGACAACACAAACATTACAGACAAAGCACATCATTTCACACACTAACAATGGCCAATTAGCAGGTCTTACACGCACTGTGTGGCTCCGTTGTCAATGCCTCCACCCTTTACTAGGCAAGCACCCTCCTACTCCCACTAACTTCACATAATCATAACGACACAGACAGGACAAGGAATTGAGGTTTTGCTTAACAGCCACTCACAGTTCTAAATCGCGCCGCCTCCCTAACCTAGGAGCGCACCCAATACAACACCCGCTATATACCCCCCCCCCCTATCTACCTAACCCAAACACAAAAGGTACCAGATCTCCACCAAGTTGTAAGTCCACGCTAGGTCGCAGAGGATAAAAACCTATACTAACACCCTTCTCCCCTATCATACAACACACCCACACAACGTCAACAAATAAACATGATATTTATTCAATACAACACGCTGTCGCTCAATGCACACACCACCATCCTGCACATAGACCTCCAACATCACAGTACACACAACACAAAATATCCAACCACTAAGCCCCAAGCATACATCATAACCCAGGCTGCCAAGCATCCACCCACGGTGACCATAACGGTCGGCACAACACTAGATCACAATATTGGCCATCTAAAATTTGTTATGGCACAAAACTTCCACCAAACGACACCCCACAAACCATGTGATCATCAACTTATTGTCTCGATGATTTGTCCAGGTGAAAAACCTAGGCAATGTAGCTTGTGGACGCACAATTTAGAAATTCAGTTAATGTTTTCGCCCACCACACCGTAGACGAAGGTTAGTATACGTAGGAGTACAGCATAACGACGACGACGATTGCAGAAGCGATGTGTATCGAGGTTATGCTGTATAGAATAACCGTAATCACAGCTAAGACCACCGTCGACTAACGCCATGTATTCAGCTGCCCAAAGTGTGGTTGCACGAGTCTGGATGTTCTGCACCACCACCAACCAAGGGCGCGCGCTTCCCGCACACCAACAAATGCGGCAGGGCTGCAAGCTGGGTCGACCTGCGGTTCAGTTCCGCTGGGTCGGCAAGGGTTCAGCTTCCGCATGGTCGGCCTGGGTTCAGTTCGCCTGGGTCGGCATGGGTCAGCTCCTCCTGGGTCGGTGGTCAGGCTCCGCCTGGGTCGGTCTATCAGGGCCAGTACATAGCCCAGACGGCTGGTCAACACCCGGTGCTGCCCATACCCACTAGCACGGTGGCGCCTAGCGGAAAACGACACACCTGCCATGCTCCATCAGTGGCTGGTTTCACACACATTTGCGTATTCCTACACTGTCAACTTGTCACGAGTCACGTCCAAATGAGTCACGTCGTACGCTGAACCCCTCTGCCAGACAATTACTATCGCACAAGGAGAAACCCTCAAAAAAACGTATGTTCATTCATTCCATGATGCCGATCAATATTCAGCCATCCCATAATGTCATGACTTAAGGGCCAAAACACGACAACACCATTCCGCGTCCCAACCCAAAAAGGCATTCACGTGCCAACCAAAACTGATTCTAGTGCTCCATAGTCATCAAAAGAACCCCCTCAACTATGCCCCTGCGCCAATAAACGGGTCGAAGCAAACAGAAATCTCATGACATACCCAGTAACCTTTCAACACCAAATAAGATTTAGACACCGGTCTCGAAACAAACAATGAACAACGGACACCCGCCATACTGACATACTGACAAGTTACACTGCATCGGGATATTACACTAGCCAGCAGCAGCAGAGGTGGACCCAACATTTTACACACCATCAAGGACGTCAGTAAACACCAACGGCAGCAACCAACCAATAACAGTCGACTACCACACAAAAAACAAATAGCAACACCAACCATAACAGGTAAACCAACTTAGTCAGATTCTCCATCCAACTGCACGTAGGAGTCACACTTAGTGATGGTCAACGTTAATACAAAAAAAAACAAACAGGAAAACACATCAGTAGCTGCATCAGTTATTAAACCCAGCGGCAGCTATAAGAGAAAATAATATTGACACTCCCGACACTCCTCTCTTATCATTACAAACATCCATCAATACATATTATTATTATTGTTATTAACGTTGCTTAACATCCAGCCGACTACGCAGAGCCACGTTAAGATGACACACACTGTCTACCAAATCGAAAACTTCATTGCACGTGCGTCAACTGGCCCGAAGACGGGCCCCGCCTACCGGAACACAAAATGGGGAGGCACCGGAAACGAGTCAGCGTCTGCGCAATGATTGGAAGTAGCAGTATTTGAAAATAGTTGGCGTCACAGGCAATCCCAATCGTTTAAAAATAAAACCATGGCAACCAGTATCCTTAGCCGTGTCTCTACACACAACAGACAGTACCAGCGCTACCGCCAGCCGCCACAGCCATGAGTTTGGCAACCATGCCACTTTGCCAACACATTATCAACACGTCATCACCCCCCCCCCCCCCCTTTCTCTCTACTATCACTTCCCCCTAACCTTACCCATATATACCAATAGCGCGACCACAAATAATAACCCCTGACAATTCTCCTTTCAAACAAAATAACACAAGTAATTTTAAGTATCACTATAGCAACAGCACTAATAATCTACTAACCACCTCCCCCAGCCTAGGACAGATTCCAAAAATTAAGAGAAGACTGGAGTTGACATACAACTCGGTCATAGATAGGGAGGCCTACCCACTGCCATAATGGACTACACCTACAAACATCTATCTTCTTCACAATTAACCTCTTCCGCACACAACACAAAACACATACGACCGGACCTATTTACAAAAGTCTACAACTCTAGCTCAATGATCAATCACTTCACTTAGAAAACAGCCAAACCTTGCTTCAAACTTCCCCGAGAACCTTGGACAAAACACCAACGTAGGGAGGCGCCACACACTGACTACACCCCCAACACATACATTTACGTGGCGTCACCAGAATCACACTTTGATCTGAATCATGACCCACTTCTACCTCGAACAAGACTCCACTTGGTGGGCCAGGAACAGCCTCCCGAAAACCACAACCCTCAGGTCCGAAAGACCCAATGCCAAGAGTCCTGCTTGACACCCAGCCAGAGACAGAACTGAACTTAGCGCGCCCTGCGCTCCTGCAGGTAGAAAACGGACACTCAAGCAACATAACTTCACGTGCACAAGACAACACCCACTGCACGGGACGAACAAGATGCACAGGTTCTGGGTTTGACATTCGCTCAACCCCGGGGGTTTTAACGCACGGAAGTTCTGCCTTACCAACCAACAGGGCTCCGTGAAACGCCAAACTAACACACTATAAGACATGTTCCCGGGTTTTGTCACGTTCTCCCTCCTTCCACCGCCTCCTTCTCTTTCTTTGATGCCACGTCACACAAAACCGAGCTCTGGGTCATGACAAAACTACCTTTAAAAAACAGCAAGTTCCAAGTTTCTCCATATACACCGAAAATACACCTACACACTAGGAACAAAAAGTGTAGGAACACGAATCAGCATTTATTGATCAATGTTGTTCGTTTTCTTCGTTTTTAGCGATGCCCCACAGAATGTATAAAAGAAAGATTATTTTTTTCCTCGTTTGTCAGGTGCATTTCTAAAAGTTTGTTAAAGGGAAAAACCGACAACAACAACAACAACAACAACAACAACAACAACAACAACACAACAACTACAACAACCATACGCAAAAAGAAACGAACGAACGAACGAACACACAAACAAACGAACAAAAAAGGTGAGGGAAACGAAGACCTCCAACCCAACCCACCCCTCCTTGTACCCCTTTGAAGAGATCCGTTGCATTGGTGTCATCAGACTAAAACTGTTTTAGGCGCCAGATTGTCAAAGAAACATTTTGCCTGAAAGTCTTGCAATTCTCCATTTTCAGGTGCCTTCAAAGCTGGTCTGGGGATGTTGGGGTTCCTGTTCATGGACTTGGGGTTCGATTGTTCCAACAGCTTCATAAAGGCTTTCATAGTCAGATGCAGCCACGTGCAGAGCAGATGTCCTTGATTTTGCTGGGGGTCGTCATGGGGTCAGTGGGGGGAGTGACCAACGCCGTTCTGGGGATAATAGATTTCACTTCTGTTCTGGGGCTTAGTTCCATTGAAGGGTGAGTGTGCGCGCGCGCGTTTGCGCGCGTGTGTGTGTATGTGTGTGTGCGTGTGCGTGCGTGGGCGTGCGCGCGCGGCACGTGTGTGTGTGTGTGTGTGTGTGTGTGTGTGTGTGTGTGTGTGTGTGTGTGTGTGGTGCGTGTGCGCGCGGTGTGTGCGTGTGTACTGCATCTGTGTGTCTGTGTCTGTGTCTGTGTCTGCGTGCGTGCGTGCGTGCGTGTGTGTGTGTGTGTGTGTGTGTGTGTGTGTGTGTGTGTGTGTGTGGGGTTGTGTGTGTGTGTGTTGTTTGTGTTTTGGGTGGGGGTGTGTGGTGTGTGTTGGGGTTGTGGTGTGGGGTGTGTGGTGTGGGGGGTGCGTGTGTGTGTGTGTGTGTGTGGTGTGGGGTGTGTGTGTGTGTGTGTGTGTTGTGTGTTGTGCGCGCTTTCGCGGCGAATCTGTGTCTATGTTTTCCCTTTTAACAAATTTCCCAAAAAACGTTTTTTTTAAGATGTTCAAGCGAACGAAAAGATATTTTCTGTTTGTTATTAAAGCAACAAAATTTTTTTAATTCAATAAATGCACGTCCTAATACGATCACAGGAAAATTTTTAAATTGGGTGTTTTCCCGTGTTCGTTCCTGTTCTTTGTTACCCGAAACCGCTTCAAATAAAAGAAAACAGGGTGCGTGTTTGTGTCCTCTTTGTTTTGTTCCAGCGTAAGCTTACCTTACGACCAGTGTTCAAGGTCTGATCCTATCTTGATCTTATCACTGGATTTTCTTCCCCTTTGCACGGGCCGGAAACAGTGCTGCCCCTCAGAAGGCAGGCAGGAGTGCCCGGGAGGTTTGCGAAAGCAGAAACGAAATGACCCACCAAACTGACGAAGACAGCCTCGTCTGACAGCAGAAGTCTGATCCAAAGCCAGAAGTGTTCAGAAAAGGAACTCTTTGGCTGGAATTTTTGCGAACAGCATGTTTCTTTGGGGAACAGCTTCAACAGGATTTTTCCATGCCCGAAAGATGGGTTCCCCCCTTTGCTGAAACATTCATTTTGGATGAAAATTTTTCGAGAAGAGCAGCCGACTTTAGTTATGCGGTTTGGCTCTACGGAACCAAATGCCGAGAATGTGAAGAGTCATTCGTAGATACCTCTTGAAGATGCCAAAAACTTGGAAAGGTTGAGCGAGGAGTGTGTCTTTTTGGGGAAAAACCCGAGATAGGATTATGTTTCTGTGCATGCCGTGTGTTTTTTTAATGGGCCCGCCTTATGTACACGTTCGATCTCTGCTTTGTGGGAAAAACGGTGTTGGGGGAGACCCTGCGGCAGACCCTGGCTCTGAGGGCGAGGGGGTATTTTGGGTCCCTAGGGTGTTTTCCTCACCCAAACCTTTCTTTTGGCGTCATTTCGTTCCAGGTGACAATAGCTTCACGGAGTTAGTCTGCTCTCCCCGGCGAAGTTTTTGTGTGGCTAATGGTGAAAGACAGTCCGTGGTGCCCAACCCATTTCCCGCCGTGGGAGAAGCCATTTTGAAGTTCCCATAGCATTCTCTTGGCCCCGTCAAGCAAGATAAGTCTTGGCTCTTTTCCGCCTTCCTTTGCGTTTGAAAGTTTCCTTGTTTTTGTTCTTTGCTTATTTGTTTTGGTTGCCGCTTCACCCTTTATTTTTGGAACGGTGGGGTTTTGGTTTTGGGTGTGCTTTTTCATTGTTTAACCACGCATCCCGCTTTGTGCCTTTGTCTCGGCACTGCGACTTCGCATTCCCCCTTTTTTGTCTTCGAAAGTGGGTTCCACGCGGTTTCCCCCCTTTCTCCCATTTTTGGGCTTTTAGGGGCCCCCTTTTTTAAAACAAATCTCGGTCCCTTCTCCTTCCATTTGGATCCCGTTCCCCTAATTTTTCACGTGTCCAGGGGTTTCCTTTTTCGCCGGTCTTTCCCATTTTTTTTGCCCGGCCAAAACCGCGTCACTTACGTCGACCCCTCGATCTCTCCTGAGTTCGTTGCATTAATACAATTTCGTGCTCTCCCGAGGTGGTTGGGCCCCTTTTACCCCTCAATCCACCTCTTTTTTCCCCCCTTTGCGATCGTGCGTTCCGGTTGTTCCCCCCCACCAGTCCCCCAACATGGTGGGACAAAACGGTCGAGGGCTCCATCTTGGGCGTTCGCTCTCTCCCCCGGAGGGGCCGGTGTCGATTCCCCGGGACAAACGCTCACGCACACGTTTGAGCGTACGGTCGGTGTGGGAGGGTTCCGTGCGGGGCGGCGCCCATCATCCGTTCCCCTTACCGCCCGGGGATACACGAGTCGCGATCAAAGCCCAAAGTCAGCCCCAGTCGGATGAAAAATCGGCGTCATTCCCGTTTTTTTCTTTTGTTCTTTCCCAAAGCCCAAACCCAAGGGCAGGCCCCCATGAAAGGACTTCCCTTTTAAAAATCTTCCGTTCCCTGACGGGTTTCCCCCGTTCGACTTCGACCGCGTTAAGGGACCCTCCCATCATGCCGCGTCGGCGTCTCCCCCCAGGGGACCCTTGCCGATACCCCGGCCGGCAGGGGTGGCGCCCGGGACGGAATCCGCACGTCCCCCGTTTTTGAGATGTGACGCTAGCCCTCCCCACAAACGTCACACAGTCTCAGCACGCTCCCCCAACCGTGTGGGTTCAGACGCCCCGGACACGAGGGGTAAAAAACACTCGGTGGAGGGAATGGGGCCCAGTCTTCGGTGGAACCCCCACTGACCACCCCCGGGTCAGGTACGCAGGCATCGAGTAGCTCGGATCTGGCCCCTACCCCGCGGTCAAACCCCCCCGATCGATGCTCAATCCCCCCTGGGGTCAGGATTTGGGGGAGCGACTTTTTCCCCTCCCCTAGGGGGAAACGTCGCGGTCCGTTCCTCAGGGGGGGGGATCGACCAGCGGGGCCCCGGGGTAACCTTTGTCCCTTGGTCTTCCCGGTGTCTCAGCCACCCCCGTCGCTACACACGGCCCAGGGGGCTCGGCGTCTAACACCCCCAACCCCCTGACGCAAGGGGCCGGCGCGGACCCCCCCCGGGGGATGAGGGGCAGTGCTCTCCCGGGGTGCGAAAGGTTACGGGTCCCCGAGGGACTTCCCTTGGGCCGCCACAGCCCTCCTTTCTCCCCGGGGACCGGTGGTTCATTCCCCCGAGAGGAATCGTGGCTTAGTCTGACCTTCCCCTGCTCCTTTTTGGCCTGTGGCCCCGGCCTCCAGAGTGGATCGACCGGGGCCCCCTTTCCCTCGGGGGCGTGTCCAAATGGGCGTCCCTTTTTTACGCCGTTTACGGAACCCACGGGGAGCGCCCTCGTTTTCACCCTCTTCCCCAACGAGTTACAAATCCCGAACCCCTGACGGGCCTTAAAAGGTGGCCCTGAACTTCCCCTTCACGAACGGGCTGACCACATTGGAGGAGGGGTTTGGGTGGATTTTTTCCCCGTCTGGGCCCTTCCATTTGGGGGAAAGGCGGCGCCTATCTTTTTTGTAGGGGCCCCCTCCTCCAAAAAAATCTTCCCCCCCCCCGTTTAATTTCACCCCCACCCGGATAGGCCAAGGATCCCGCCCCCGCTCCTCCTTTTTGGACAGTGGCCTCGCTGCCAGGTTTCAAAACCGTTCCCCACACTACTTCTTATCCCCCCAAGGGAGTGGGAATTCCCAGGCTGCTCGGCCCCCTGCTTTTCTTTTTTTTGCACGGGCCCCAGGGGTTGCATTTCCCGGGGTGCCCCAAGGCATAACCCCGCCCCCCCTAACCCCCCTTCTTTTTTAAAAAAACCTATTTTAGGGGGACGAAGCCGGGGCTGGCATTCTGCCAAGCGGGGCTCCCTTCAGACTTTCCACAGCGGCTAGGAAATCGGAAAGAGGGGGATTGTCTCGCGTTTAGCCCGGGCGCAAACGGGCCCCGCTTTTGGACCCCCTTTCGTTTTCTTGTCCGGGGTACACACCACCGGGGGCTGCGGGGGCCCCCCCCCCCCCCCCCCCCTTTCTGGGAGGCCCGACTCACCCAAATCCCCCCCAGACTCAAGGGTTTATGATTAAATCCTTTTAATTTTTTTTAAAAAAAACCCCAAAAAATTTTTAAAAAAAATTTAAAAAAAATTTCCAAAAACCCCCCCCAAAAAAAAATAAAAACTTAAAATAAAAAAAAAAAAACCCAAAAAATTTTTGGTTCGGAAAAAGCCCGGCCCGGGGTGATGGGACCCACCTTTCCGAGGGGGGGAAATGTCGTCTTCAGAACCCCTCGGCCCCCTGCCCCCCTGGGGCGGTTTGTCCGGCATGCCCCCGTGGGGCGTGGGCCCAACCCTGGGTGGTTTTTGTTCTGCAGGGGGGGTTTCCCGTCTACCGGGCCCGAACGCCCCCCCTTCGCCCTCCCCCCCCTTTCCCCGGCGATCCCCTCCCCCCCAGGCGGGGCCTTCCCCGGGAAATCGGGAGTTCTCGGAAGGGCGCCATCACGAGGTAACACCCCAACCCGGGTTTTACTCCGTCTTTTGTAGTCCAAGGCCTGGGGCGGTGGAGGCCCTCCCGCCCTTTCCCCCTCTCAACAGATTCCTCAGGAAACCAGATTAAAGATGGGAGGGCCCAGATCGGGGCTCCATCCCCTTGGGGTGGGCCACCTCGATAGATTGAAGTGTTTACTTCCAGATCCATCCCCCCGTCCCACGCGTCCTTCTTTTTGTCTGGCGGGGGGGGTGTTTTCAATTCGGGGCCCTCCCTTCGGACTCCCCCTGGTCCTTCCTTTCACGAAGGTGTAAAGGGATGGCCCCCCCCTTGCCAGACAGGGGCTTTCGCCCCCTTGTCTACCTCGCGACGGGTTCGTCTGGCCCCCTTTCAGGCCCCCCCAAATCCCACCCCTCAAGTACTTCATTTTTGTCCTTTTGGGGGTTTCGTCCCCAACCCCTAAAAAATGCGACTCCCCCCAGTCGCAATTCACCTTCCTGGGATGGCTTCGACCCATCCATGGTGTTCCCCGCCCCCGGGAGGTCCGCTGCCTAGTGGATTCATTTCCACCTTCCCCTCTCCCCCCTCCTTCGGCAAGGCCTTTTTCCTCCCTCCCTGGGGAGAGGAGTCCCTTTCCCTCTCATTCCCTAGGCAGAGTTCCAAAGCACGCTTCAGGGGAGTTCCCCCGTCTTTGGTCCAGACCAACGACGCTGGAACCAGCCCGTCCCCCTGGGCCTTTGGTTCTTTTGGGGCCCACGGAGGGGGGTGGCTAGCCCATCCCCCCTGGCCCCCGGAGTTCCCATCCCTCCCCTCCCCGGCCTGGAACTTTTTTACAGACGCCTCCAACCGGGTGGGGGGCCCTCTGGAGGCAGTCCGCCTGGGGGTTTTGGGGGTCCTTGTGTCGTCTTCACTCAACATTTGGAATGGAGGCGGTCAGGGTGCCCTCCCCCAGTTCCGTCCTAGTCCCCCCGATTTGTTCTCCTTTCAGGACACTTTTGGGGTTGTTAATAAAAAAAGGGGGGGGGGGGGGGGGGGGCACACTCCATCGGCCTCTCCCTCCGTACGAGGGGGCCCCCCTCGCTGGGGTCCCCGCGGGGGGTCACCCCTTTGCGCGGAAATGCAGGGGGTCACAAATCCTGGGGACTTCCCCGCCGATCCCAAATCTGTCCTCCCCACGGAAAAGGCCTCAGCCCGGTTACCCCTTTAACGTGTGGGAAACTTGGTTCAGCCAAAGATCGGGCTCTTTGCCCCCGGTTTAAAACCCTGTCTGCCCGTTTTTGTGTCCCGGTCCCCGGACCCCAGGTTACGCCATCGTCCCCGTCCCCTTCCCTGGTCCGGCCTCTGCTTAGCCTTCCCCCCCTTTCCCTCCCCACAAGGTGATCGGAAAGGCGAGATCGAGAACCAGGCTCATTTCATTTGCCCCCTGGGGCCCATCGTCCCGGTTCCCCGGGCCCCAAAACCCTCACTCCGAACCCCCCCTCCAGTTGAACCCAGGTGGGACATGTAGGGAACCCCGTTCGGGTCCCCCACGCCAATCCCAGGTTTTCCCTCCACCCTGGCTTCTGTGTAGCCCGGCTGCGAACATCCAAATCCCCCCCTTTAACGGACAGGTCCCGTTCCCTCCCCAAAACCCTCTCCCTGCCGGGGCTCTAGGAACTCGGACCTGCCATGTCCCCTCGAGAGCTGACAGGTCCCCCTTTTGTTGCAGATGGGGAAAAGGGGCTCATGGTGCAAAGCAAATTTTGTCCCCCACATCGCTCCACAAATCCAAATAGGAAAATTTTCCCGTCCCCCAATTAACCTCTCGCTAGCTCCCTCGGGGCTACAGGTCGGCCTCGCACGACATCCCCAATTTGGCCCGGGCCTTCCTTTGAGAAAGATTTCTTCTAAAAGGGGTCTCCGAGGGGCTTCCTTTGTGAGGCCCAATCCCCTAGAGTGTTCCCCCTTTTGGGGCCCCTTCCTGTTCTTGACGTCCTCATAAACCCCTTTGAGCCTTGGGCCCCCCTTCCTTTCGACTTTGGCTATGAAGACTTCCTTTCCCCTGCCCCCCGCTTTTCCCCCGGCGGCGAGGCGAGATCCTGCCCCTTTGCGGGGGGCCCCCGAGCATTGCCTTCCACAGAGACGGCTCCTCTCTCTTAAGTTCCTTCCCGAGTTCCCCGCCCGCCCCGGAACCGGCGTCCTCCCTTACTGTCTCCGGCCCCCTGGCAGATCACTAGGGGGGGAAACCCTCTTCGGACTGCCCCTTTCCCCCTTTCGTGTCTAAAAATACTGGGGAACGCTCCGCCCCGGCGGTTTCACAAAGACGTCTTTTTTTCCCCAAACCCGTAAAGAAAGAATCTCAGCTGGTGTCTTAGGTGGGTCCCAAAAACGGTCAAACTGCTTTTCCCCGGAAACCCAGGGTCTCCCCCTCTCTTCCCCCCCGGGCCTGGGTAGACGCTGGGGACTTCGGCAGCATTCCCCCCTCTGTTCCCCTGCGCCCCCTCCTGGGGGCCCGCTTCTGGCGTTCGGGAAACCCCTTCATAAAAAATTTTTTGAGGGACATCCGCATGACAGGGTGGGTTTTAATGGGATATCTTTTTGGCGGCTAAAGCATCCTATGGGGAACCCCCGGAACCATAGGGCACTCCCCTTCCCCCTTTTTTTATGAATTTTTTTATTGTTGACATGGTACAGTATAGGCCAAAATGGGGGTTTTTTTTTTATCCTTTGGCTAGATCTTTTCCATGTCAGATTAAGCCCGCCCCACCTTCCCGCTGCGCCAAAGGGTTTGGGGTTACCTTGCGCGCACCCCCCGATGAATGAGTTGGGAGATTACATGGGTTTTCCTACCGGGGGGAAAGGGGGTTTGGGCCCCGTGATGTTTATCACGATTAGCACACAAAAAAATTCGGCCGAGGCAGCTAAATGCGTGAAAGCTATTGTCTGACTGGAAGTTATAGCCAAAAAGGGAGTATAATACAAAAAATCCCCCATCTTCTCTCTCTCTTTTCTCCTCTCTCTCTCTCTCTCTCTCTCCTCTCTTTTCTCTCTCCCCTTTTAATCTTTTCTTTCCAAAACCCCCGTTTTGCTGGGGAT
The DNA here is from genome assembly GCA_018398815.1 of Conus ventricosus. Taxonomy (NCBI): domain Eukaryota; kingdom Metazoa; phylum Mollusca; class Gastropoda; order Neogastropoda; family Conidae; genus Conus; species Conus ventricosus. The sequence continues at coordinate 75,680 of JAFLJL010014836.1, read as the reverse complement.
TTTTCGAATTAGTTGCTCATCCAGAAGAAGTTCAAAAAAAAATCAATTTCAGAGGGAAAAGGAAAAAGTCGAATTTGGTTTCAGTGGAAAGATTAACTCCAGGAAAAGTCTTGGAATTTGAAACGTGGCACCAAGACAAAAAAAAACATGGCAAGAACTTGGGCCCAAAAAGTTGGGGCCTCAAAATTTTTAAGGTTTTTTCTAGTTTCCCCTGGAACCAAAGCTCTTCTTATTTTAGCTTTTTTTGCAGCACGGGAAACATGGAAGCCCAAAAAAAAACAAGTTTAAGGAAATGGTTGGTTTTTCCACCCTGTTACGCATCCCCTTCGTCGCCGCAAAAGTAAACCCCTGAATTCCTGGGGAAAACAAAAGGGGGGAAAGGATTTTAAAAAGTGTGGAGGGTCAGGGACAAGGGGGTGGAACACCCCGCTGAGAAGCAGAAAAAAAAAGTTAAAACGGATTTTTTTTAAAGAAAACCAGAAAAGGGTAACGGGCCACACAGACCAAACAGAAAGGATGGGGGGGGCCAAACGAAGGGGTAAAACCAAAAAAAAAGCCAAAAGGACATTTTATTCAAATAAAAAAAAAAAAGACAAAAAGACCAAAAACGCCAGAACCAGAAGGGTACAAACTGGGAGGACCAAAGGAATTGGAAAGTTTTAAGGTTGGGTAACCCTTTTTTTTTTTTTTTTTTTTTTTTTTTTTTTTTTTTTTTTTTTTTTTTTTTTTTTTTTTTTTTTTTTTTTTTTTTTTTTTTTTTTTTTTTTTTTTTTTTTTTTTTTTTTTTTTTTTTTTTTTTTTTTTTTTTTTTTTTTTTTTTTTTTTTTTTTTTTTTTTTTTTTTTTTTTTTTTTTTTTTTTTTTTTTTTTTTTTTTTTTTTTTTTTTTTTTTTTTTTTTTTTTTTTTTTTTTTTTTTTTTTTTTTTTTTTTTTTTTTTTTTTTTTTTTTTTTTTTTTTTTTTTTTTTTTTTTTTTTTTTTTTTTTTTTTTTTTTTTTTTTTTTTTTTTTTTTTTTTTTTTTTTTTTTTTAAAAAAAAAAAAAAAAAAAAAAAAAAAAAAAAAAAAAAAAAAAAAAAAAAAAAAAAAAAAAAAAAAAAAAAAAAAAAAAAAAAAAAAAAAAAAAAAAAAAAAAAAAAAAAAAAAAAAAAAAAAAAAAAAAAAAAAAAAAAAAAAAAAAAAAAAAAAAAAAAAAAAAAAAAAAAAAAAAAAAAAAAAAAAAAAAAAAAAAAAAAAAAAAAAAAAAAAAAAAAAAAAAAAAAAAAAAAAAAAAAAAAAAAAAAAAAAAAAAAAAAAAAAAAAAAAAAAAAAAAAAAAAAAAAAAAAAAAAAAAAAAAAAAAAAAAAAAAAAAAAAAAAAAAAAAAAAAAAAAAAAAAAAAAAAAAAAAAAAAAAAAAAAAAAAAAAAATTAAAAAAAAAAAAAAAACCCAAAAAATTTTTTTCAAAAACGAGTTAAATTTTGCAAGAAAATCCCAAAAATTTTTTAACAAGGAAATTTTTAATAAATTTTTTCCCTTTAAAAAAAATTAAAAAAAATTATTAAATTTTTTTTAAAAAAAAACCCAACTCCGGGAAATCAAAAAGAAAAAAATAAAAAAGGGGGAAACCCCAAAAAA
>JAFLJL010014836.1:26072-73068 GCA_018398815.1 Conus ventricosus | reverse complement strand
TGCACTGCCAACCTGCACTGACTCCCCAACCTGACATGCCAACCTGCACATGCCAACCTGCACTTGCCCAACTGACTGAAACCCTGCAACCCCAAACCTGCACTGCCAAAACCCTGCACATGTAACCCTGCACATCCCAACCTGCACTCCCAAACCCTGCACATGCCCCCTGCACCCTGACATCCCAAAACCCCGCAATGAAAATAATGCCCCTGCACATCCCCAACCTGCACATCCCCCTGCAATGAAACCTGCACTGCCAATGCAATGTAAACCCTGCACACCCAACCTGAAACATGCCCAACCCTGCAATGTTTCAACCTTCGCCTGCACATCCCAACCTGCACATCCCAACCTGCAAGTCACCTGACACCCAAACCCTGAATCCCAAACCTGAATGTCAACTGCAGCCTGCACATGCCAACCTGCACATCCCAAACCCTGCACATCCCAAACCCTGCACATGCAACCTGCAGCTGCACATGCCAACCTGCACATGTCAACCTGCAGCCTGCACATCCCAAACCCTGCACATGCCAACCTGCACATGCACCTGCAGCCTGCACATTCCAACCTGCACATTCCCAAACCCTGCACATGTAAACCCTGCAGCCTGCACTGCCAACCTGCACATCCCAAACCTGCACATGCCAACCTGCACCCTACACATGCCAACCTGCACATCCCAACCTGCACATGTCAACCTGCACATGTCAACCTGCAGGCTGCACATGCCAACCTGCACATGCCAAACCTGCACATGCCAACCTGCAGCCTGCACATGCAACCTGCACATGCCAACCTGCACATGTCAACCTGCAGCCTGCACATGCCAACCTGCACATGCCAACCTGCTCATGCCAACCTGCACACGCCAACCTGTGCATGTCAACCTGCACATGCCAACCTGCAGCCTGCACATGCACCTGCACATGTCAACCTGCAGTCTGCACATGCCAACCTGCACATGCCAACCTGCACATGCCAACCTGCACATGCCAACCTGCACACGCCAACCTGCACATGCCAACTGCACATCCCAAACCTGCACATGCCAACTGCAGCCTGCACATCCCAACCTGCACATGCCAACCTGCACACGCCAACCTGCACATGCCAACCTGCACATGCCAACCTGCACATGCAACCTGCACATCCCAAACCCTGCAGCCTGCACATGCCAACCTGCACATGCAACCTGCACACGCCAACCTGCGCATGTCAACCTGCAACCTGCACACGCCAACCTGCGCATGTCAACCTGCAGCCTGCACATGCCAACTTGCACATGCCAACCTGAACATGCCAACCTGGACATGCCAACCTGCACATGTCAACCTGCAGCCTGCACATGCCAACCTGCAGCCTGCACTTTGCCAACCTGCAGCCTGCCAACCTGCACATGCCAACCTGCAGCCTGCAATGCCAACCTGCAGCCTGCACATGCCAGCCAACCTGCAGCCTGCACATGTCAACCTGCAGCCTGCACATGCCTACCTGCAGCCTGCATATGCCAACCTGCAGCCTGCCAACCTGCACATGCCAACCTGCACATGTCAACCTGCAGCCTGCACATGCCAACCTGCAGCCTAAAACATGCAACCTGCAGCCTGCACATGCCAACCTGCAGCCTGCCAACCTGCACTTTGCCAACCTGCAGCTGCCAACCTGCACATGCCAACCTGCAGCCTGCCAACCTGCACATGCCAACCTGCAGCCTGCACATGCCAACTGCAGCCTGCACATGCCAACCAACCTGCAGCCTGCACATGCCAACCTGCAGCCTGCACATGCCAACTGCAGCCTGCACATCCCAAACCCTGCACACGCCACCTGCACATGTCAACCTGCAGCCTGCACATGCCAACCTGCACATGCCAACCTGCACATGCCAACCGCATATGCCAACCTGCACATGCCAACCTGCACATCCCAACCTGCAGCCTGCACATGCCAACCTGCAGCCTGCTCATCCCAACCTGCACATTCCAACCTGCAGCCTGCACATCCCAACCTGCACATGCCAACCTGCAGCCTGAACATTCCAACCTGCAGATGCCAACCTGCAGCCTGCACATGCCAACCTGCAGCCTGCACATGCCAACCTGCGTGCCAGCTAGCCCCCCTATGCTCTAATAACACAGATAAGGTTAGTCGTTGTGTCGTTCTCACATGACACAACCAGCTAACCGCCCCATCAACTCACCCTGCCAACCAACCAGCCTACATGATCTTACGAAGCAACAAATTGCAGTGATGTTTAGTAGTAGCAGTAGTAGTAGAAGTAGTAGTAGTAAATGTAGTATTTAGGGGCAGCAGCAGCAGAAGCTTTTAGTAGTAGCAGCAATAGCAATAGTAGTAATAGCAGCCGCAATAGTAGGAGTTGTAATCTTGTTTTAATTCATTTATCCATCGCTTAAAATCATGCGTAGTGTGGTCTCAAAACTTAGCGGATGTGGTGTGGTTATGGATAGTCCGCACCAGTGGCTCCTCCATGATGAAACTGAAACTCGCAGTAGCGTAGTAGGCCTTGTAGTAGAGCAAAGCGTAGCAGTAATATAGTTATAGGAGGTGGTAGAAAATAGTCTTCTGAATTTTTTAATGATACCTGCACGTAGTAGCAAAAAAACTACTTATTTTTAATTTATTCTTTTCTGAGTACTCTCTTCTTCTCTCTCTCTCTCTCTCTCTCTCTCTCTTCTTCTCTCTCTCTCTCTCTCACACACACCACACACAAAATAAAGAACATTATTTTCTCCGAATCTGTTAAGGGGGACCTTTTTCAATTTTTTTTGTACCGCCCGATAATCAGGGTGTTTCCTTGAATTGACCCTGCTAGTCAGATTTCGACCGGTTTCGCTCTGCCTAAGCTTTTATTTCTGCTTTTCTTGCCGCCCGGGTTTCCCTTTCCCTAAACACACAACACACAACACACACACACACACACACACACACACAAAACACACACCAACACACACACCACACACACAAACACAAACCCCCACAAACACTCACACACACACACACCACACCACAACCCACCACACACACACACACCGCATTAATAGAATTTTTCTTTCTTTATCAAAAAGGGCCAAAACCTAAAATACTTAAGTTTCTTCATTTATTTATCATTTCTTTTGAGGGTTTCTTTTAAGTGAGTCAACATTAACCTACCCCTAAAAATTTAATAATAAACAAAACCATTTTTATCCGTCCCTACCCCTTACTGTCTCTCCCATTCCAAAATTTGTAGGTTTTTAGCTTTTTCTGGGGTTTTGTTTTCTGTTTTCATTTTGGGGTAGTTTTTTTTTTTTTTGGGGTTTGGGTTTGGGTTTGGTTTTTTTTTTTTTTTTTTTTTTGTCTAAATCACCCACAGTGGTAGGTTAAAATTTTAAACTAGCCAGCCCCCGTGGCGATTTGGGTTAGCGTCGCGGACTCCTGGCTGGGGGGTCGTGGGTTCGAATCCATCAGAAGTCATGTGGGTTTTTCTGCCCCGACCGGCTCTACCAGAGTTGAGTTTGCTGCAGACTCAGTTGGGAAGACTGGGACCACACAGTCGAGTTTCATCCACTTAATGGATGCGTTCTGAGAGTGTTGCTCAAATGTCCTGACCAAACAGCAGGTGCCTGTATCTCTCGGGCCTGGTTGACGCCGGGATATATTATGAAAGGAAGCGTAGAGTACAGCCCTGTCATGTAGTCTAGACCGAAATGGAAATCCGTAGCATCATCTAAATCATCCTCATTCTCATCGATCAGCATAAAAAAGATGTCTCAAGTTATGTGGCCCTTCATGCCCTGCTCTCATGGTGACCTCAGTTTCGATGTCCTCTCCACATCTGTGGCCTTGGTCTGGTTCCGTTGGGGTCACTGGTATCGGCGAGTCCATGGGGGCTGTCGTTGGACGGACGTGGTGGCGCCCTCCGAGGGGAAAGCTCACTCACGCCGGCTCCGCGACTAAGCAATTATTGTCGTCAGTAAGGGCCAGTAGGTGGTGTCCTGCTTATGTTAGATCAGAACAGGCGCCACTGAACGCCACCGAAGTGATCGGCTGCAGTGCAGTGTCTCCTCGGTGGGTTGCCTCTTGACGACTTGACATTGACTGCTCCCTGTGGATTGCCGGTGCCGGGTCTGCGGTGGGGCCGACCGGGCTATAGCTGTGGACGGGGTGTCGGAATGAGCGGCGTGGGTGCACTGCCTCTGAGGTGGCGCAGAGGTTGGGACAGCAAAAAAAAAAAAAAAAAGGGGGGGGGGGGGGGGGGTAAACTAACTAGCGCGCGCGCGCTTTTGGATATGCGTTACAGTAGCTATCACTACCAATTCTTATTCTATTTCTATTCAGCGGTATGTATGCATTCGACGTTGCTCATGGATTCAGCTATTGATCTCGTGATCTGCTTAAACTGACAGGATGGGATCGAAAATGGTACAAGTGAAAATGGCTCAGATTTAAAAGGGCACAGACAAAAATGGCAGAGATGAAAGCAGCACAGGTGACAGTAAAACACACTGATTAGAATTCCAAAATGGCACAATGAGAGAAAGTGGCAAAAGTTTATATCGAAGGTTAGTTCCCTTAATTTGTCTGTTTTCAAATTCACAACTGATCAGTGAAAGTTCTCTCTCTCTCTCTCTCTCTCTCTCTCTCTCTCTCTCTCTCTCTCTCTCTCTCTCTCTCTCTCTCTTCTCTCTCTCTCTCTCTCGTATGGTATGGTGTGGAGTGGTGTGGAGTGTGTGTGTGTGTGTGTGTGTGTGTGTGTGTGTGTGTGTGTGTGTGTGTGTGTGTGTGTGTGTGTGTGTGATTTTGATTTCAATTAATGTCCATGCATTTGCGTGATTTAAGTAGCAAACGAAAAGACAAACAAGAATCAAACATCAAAGTAATGATATAAAGGCAGTAATGATTAATGACAAGGCAATTTCTAATCCGAAGGCAGGCTTGGAATGAACGATGAATATGGTAGTGTTTTATCAAAATTTTGTAGGATACTTTCGAAGGCGAGGACTAACCTACTGATTTATTAATTCTTTACTCAGAAGGGCTTCTTATACTCAGCGCTGTTGTTTCCTTATAAAAAAAAAATACTCACATTAAATGTATTTTCAAGAAAAGAATGAATATGGTTGACAGCTCTCCTAGGATCCATTTTCATCATTTTAACACTGGTTGAAATTGTTCCAAAACGCTTTTCGTAGCGAACACTTGCAATTGAAAGATGATAGGAATATATAGTTCCACTGATGTGCCTGATCTCTTTGCTCCTCTGTTGTCCTATCTGCGAAATCAGTACAGGAAATTTCACAATCTAATGGCATCTGGACATAGTGTTGTTAGATTTTCTCGTTCGTTTGAAGAGAAACCAGAGTTAGTTACCAGCCTCGTAGTTACATGACGTGACTTGTAGGCTATCCCATAAGGCCGAGTCAGAGATGCGTGCGCACAGAACTGTTGACATGTCTAAGCAGCCTGTTTCTAGTTTGAATTAATTATATCTATATTATACACACCAGCTTTGGTATTGTTATCCTTTATGGATCTGTTCTGTGCATCCACCATCAAGGACACTATCTTCTTCCTAAAAGGCTGGTTCACTCATAAACGAGTAGGTCACCAGCGCGCACTATATCTGGCGACGAGAATGTTTTTAAAGGACTTCTGTGCCATATTTTTCGTGTTTGGCTTACGGTATCAGACGAGCTCTGTGGATAGATCTTGCTTATATCTAGAAACTGTATTTCTTGATGTTGTGCAAAACTTATTGAATCAGTCTCGATTTACAATGCCTATTAGCTGCGTTTATTTACATCATGTCTCTCCCCCTTTGAACGTTTCATTTTACATGGACAAGACTCAGTGCTGAAACTACGAGGAAACTATTTCCCCTATTGAGTGGTGATTCCCTGGAATGCGCCCCCAGAAAAAAAATTTAACGCACCATCTCTCGACAGCTTCAAGGCCAGACTGGATCATTATTGGGCAGACCGTATATATTCGGTAGGTAGACTTCAGACTGCTGCGCTGTCACGATTTTGTCGCGAGGCCTACGACGTTCGACCCACCTAGGGTGGCGGAATTTTACTTATTTGTTTATTGTCGTTGCTGTGGTCGTGTATCCGTCCTTAGGGTGGCTTGTGGTGCGTTGCACCTTGGTGTGGTTCAGCTCAATTCGGTTTGCTTTCTCTCTCTCTTCTCAAATTTCCCACCGCCGTGCTATTCATCCTGCAAGTTCACGGGGGGCCCGGTACCTTTTCTCGAACTTTCTGTCTATCGGCCTCTCGCCTGTCTTTTTACCTGTCGCACGTGCTTCGTTTTTTTTTTAGTTTGAAGTATGTCACTCGTGACGCAGCATGGCATGTTGCGCCATTGCTGAGGGAGGTTAGCTCTTCACTCGAGCGGAAGATGTTTTGGGGGGGCCCCTGCTCCGTCCTGGTTCTTTACCTTATCGTCGAGAGTACGTCAGTACTTTCAATTCCTGCAGTCGGCCTGTAGGAGAGGGACATCATTTCTTCTGTTTCCCGCATCTTCGCCTCTGTCCTCTCGATGGACAGGGGTAGAGGAGCCCTTTGACCCCCCTTTTGGGGGTCCCCCACGGGTAGCTGGTAAGCATCAGTTTCGTGGTCTGTTTGTTTTGATTGTTGTTGTTAGCGGCGTAGTCTTCGCTTTTGCGCAATTTTCTTTTGTTTTCGAAATTGAAGAGAAATATTGTGTGAGACCTTTTCTCTGGTTAATTCCATTTTTAAAACTGGCCATTCTAAATTATTTCCAAATTCTTTCTCCTGTTTATGTATCTGGTGATGCGGTAGTCGGTGGGGAAGGGGAGAGAACTGGTGATTCAGGGTTGGAACTTGCTTGGTCTCGCTCGTCCGCCCCTGTACTTTCGCCGGACTTTTATCCTTCGGCCACCGTCTGTTTGTGTGTGCAAGGAGAAGAGTTTTATGTTCACGGCGTGCGTCGCATGATTTGTCGTTCGGTGCGTGGTTGGAGTTTTTGTGTTATTTTGAAATGTGTTTATAAAATGTGACGGTTATGCCATTGAATTATTTTTGCAAATGTGGTGGCAGTTATTAAGCGTGGTCGCTGTGTTGATTTTTTTTCCTAAGGATGGAAACGTTAAGCGTGAGTGAGAGAAGGGTGAAGATAATTCATATTTTTTTTATAACCTGTTGATTTAATGCAGTCTTTTACCTGCATCGTGTGAGAAGACTTGATTCCATGGGTGTTTCTGCGTGCGTTTAATACACTTCCCCTCGCCCATCATGCGAGTGGCTGATAAGACTTGACAGCAATTGGTCAGACGGTACTGACGGCAGGGTTCCAGTACCCTTTTTCCCTTCCTCCTTCCTTCTTCTTTTTCTCCTCTCCGACTCTCCTCCCAGTACGCCCTCCCCCCCCCCGGGGGCTTCACCTGGAGCACGAACTGGATGGTGCCACGTGCTGGTCGAGGCCACGTTCTGGCTGAGAACAGGGGCGGGAGGTGCCACGCGCTGGTCGAGGCCACGCCTTGGTCGGGACGGGGGACTGCTAGAAGAGCCGCCGTCTTGACTGGCCGGCCTGGACCCCCGTCCAGGACCTCCAGTAACAGCTACGCCCCCCCCCCCCCCCCCCCCCCCCCCGGGACACTCTCTTCACTGCCCGCTTGGGGTCGGGGTGTCGGCTTTGGGCGACTCCCTGCGAGAACCAGCCGGCTCGGAGCAACCTAGTGCGACAGGGTGCTCCTGCGGATTTGGGACAGGGGCAGGGATGTGGACGCGCTCATGGTGTGAGAAAGGTTGATACGGGGAAATATTCCTTTTATAATTGTGTATTGTCATATGTGCTGGAGTGCTGTAATTGTGATCGTGTACGTCGTATGGCGAAATATTTTTTTTATAATCGTGCATGTTGTGGGTGTGGGAGTGCTTGTTGTGATTGTGCATGTTGTGTGCGTTGGAGCGCTTGATCGTGATTGTGCATGTTGTGTGCGTTGGAGTGCTTGATTGTGATTGTGCATGTTGTGTGCGTTGGGAGGCTTGATCGTGATTGTGCATGTTGTGTGCGTTGGAGTGCTTGTTTCGTGATTGTGCATGTTGTGTGCGTTGGAGTGCTTTATTGTGATCGTGCATGGTGCGTGGGGTTGGAATGTTTATTTTGCTGGTGTGAATAAATGGGGTGTTGTATCGTAATCTTTTTGTGTGGTCTCTTGCGGAGCGTGTGAGGTCAGTCACTCCCTTCACTCCCCCTAGCCCGATCCTGTCAGGGCAGACCTCCAGGGGTCGGTCGTGCAATTGTGGGGGCTCGTCCGGGATGTGAAGGGCTCTGGCTGTCTCTCTCTCGTTTCGCAGAGTACCTGTTTAGTTTTGTCTGTTTTGTATATGTTTAGTCTGTTTGTCGTGTTTGTTCGTGGGTGGTTGGCTGGGTGACTCTAGAGTGTGGGATTTCTTTTGGTGGCCTGAGGGAACATCCGGCGTGACTCGGGGGTCGAGGTGAGACCGGGAGGAGTCGCCCGCTTCCAGACCTCCTTCCGCCGGGTACTCACGCAGGTACGGCCGTAAGTTTCCCCTTCTGTTGCCGCTCAGTCTTCCATTCTGTTTTGTATTTAGTTTAATTCTTGTTTTTTTTTTTTCTCTCTACCGGGTTGTTGAGTCAGGGGGGTTTGTATCGGACGCTAGTGTCTCTTTTTTCCTCTCTCCGGATTTCGTCTGCTAGGTTTTTGTTGTTTTTTTTTTCCAGCCGCCCACCGCATGTTGCTCGTGCTGTAGGCGCGGTGTTGCCGAGTTGGGGGCAGCCGGACATAGTTTTTTTTTTTTTTTTTTTTTTCGGTGACCCCCACCGCACTGTTGCTCGTGCTGTAGAGCGCGGTGTTGCCAGAGTGGGAGCAGCCGGAATTGTCCGCACACACGCACACAACACATCCCACACATATACACACGCCCCTAAAATATTTTTTTTTTTTTTTTCTCTGTGGAATTGTTTTTCCCCTGTATTTGGAAAACTGTAGGATATTATTGTCATGGCGACGTCCGGCGTGGGTGGTATGGCGAGCGTGCTTTCGAAGAAGAAGGGTATTCAAAATGTTACTGTAGTCCCTACTATTAGTCCCAGTACCTCGACTACGGTAACTTCTCCCTATTCCCAGTGCTGTAGCAGGTAGTCCAGTGAGTACTTTTACTCCTCTTCGCTGGGGGGTCCCCCTGTTGAGACCCGCTGGCACTTCCGCTCGGAGGCGTCAGAGTTATAGCGAAGCAACTGTGGGCTTCTGTTGAGTCGCAGAGACCGAAACCTTCTCCTCTCCAGGCTTCCCTCGTAAGGGGCATGCCCCAGAAGACTTTCCTTAGGGGAAAAGTCGAGACCCAAGGGACGGGTCAGACGGATCACCCTCCCGGGTCGGGAGTGGTGAACCGCCTCAGGATATCACCTCTGTCCTTATGTTTCTGGAGCGGCAGCGAAAGTGAAGAGGCTGTAGGCAGGAAGCTTACGTAGGGAAGAGGCTGCTAGGCAGGAAAGCCTTCGTAGGGAAGAAGTAGGGAAGAGGCAAGGCTCCGTAGGGAAGAGGCTGACGGCGGGGAAGCCCTCCGTAGGGAAGAACTAGACAGGATGGAGGCTCTGCGTAGAGAGGAGACGGACGCCCAGGAGGTTTGCAAAGGAAGAGGCTATTCTTGTGGGGAGGAGGCTGCTAAGAGGAGGTCAGGTAGGGAGGAGGCTGCTAAACGGGAAAGGCTCAGCGTGGGAGGAGGCTGCTCAGCTTTGGGAAGAGGCTGACAGGCAGGAAGCCCTCCGTAGGGAAGAACTAGACAGGATGGAGGCTTTGCGTAGGGAGGAGATGGAACAACTTCTTTCGGGGCCCTCTCGCTTCTGTAAACCAGGGGGTTAATCACCAGGCAGGTGATAGAGTTAGAGGCCCAAAGTTAAAGCTTCCAGAGTTCAGACCTAGTGAGGACATTGATATGTTCTTAGAGCATTTCGACAAGGTTGCTTGTTCATACCAATTGTTGAGGAAAAAAAAGGCTATGCACCTTTTTTCTGGATTATCTGGTGCTGCAGGGAGTGTGTGCTCTCTCTAAATGAAGGTGCGTCTTATGCAGACATGCGTTGGTTTTGCGTAAGCGTTTCCACCTTACCCCGGGAGCCTACAGGAGGAAGTTTAGGTCCATGAAGAAGAATAATGATGAGACCTTCGTGCAGTTTGGTGATAGGCTGCGCAAGACGTAGGGTACTGGCGTCAGTTAGCAAAGTTGGAGTGGAGGATTGATTCCTCATTGAACGCTCACCAACACTGTGTCCCAGAGTTGAGGATCCGGATAGGCGAGACAGACCTCAGGATTTCGCGGCTGCGATTCACACAGCTGAGGTGTTTGCTGAAGCTCGCAGGGCTTATTTGGGGATCGCCCAGATCGGAGAGGAAGCCCTCCACAGGATTTTGGGAGCAATAAGGTGCCGCAATGCTGTGGGGGGGGGAAAAAGGCAGGCAGTTCATCGGGGATTTCAGCGCCCCGACTGTGTTTTCTTTGTGGTCGTCCTGGCCAAATTAGGAAAGATTGTCCTAAGCCGCTGGTAGTCGTGGGGTGGTCCTTTCCAACGTCCTCGTGCCTCAGCTACGTGGGTTCCTCCCGTTCTGGTGATTCGAGTGCCAGTGTTTCTCTCTGTTGTTGGTTCCTCCTTGGTCGACACCATCAGGGATTCGGGGCATCAACACTCTTTGTGGATAAGGATTTTGTTTCCCCTAAGGCCCCGGGGGGGCGCCAGTTTTCGATGTTTTGCGGGTTGGAGGCTGGTTTTACCTCCACCGCCTTCAGTATCGTTTCTATCTCCAAACCCCCCACTTCTGTGGCGGAAGTATGGGCCATCGCAGTGGAGCGACCTCTGTATTCCTTATGTAGGGAATACTATCACCTTCGCAGACGGACGCAGTCAGTCCGTTTTCTACGGATTTGCCCGTACAGGCGTGTGTGGGAGTCACCACACGCGCCAAAGCTAAGACGCAGGAACAGGAATTACGTCCCGTTCTTCAGCCGATCTCTAACGAGTTTGGCAAGGGCCGATCCTGCTAGCATTATCCGTCTTCAGGCCAGGGACTTGGATGTCCAACGCCTGCGACGCTGGTGGATCGTCCCGCTCAGTCGGCCCGACACGCCAAGGTGAGCTTCAAGTCCACAAGGGGATCCTCTTTAGGGTTTCCACTCAGGCAGATGTGTGGCCAAACAGCTTGTTGTTCCCAAAGCTTGAGAGAGTCTGTCCTCCGGGAGGCCCCGATTCCCCATGGCAGGTCATATGGGCTCCAAGCGGACTCTCGAGCGAGTAGACAGACTCTTTTGGCCAGGGATGAACTCACAGGTTAGGCAGTACTGCCCCAGTTGCGATACCCGCCAACGGACACGCCTAAGGGTTCGCTTGAAGCGTGTTCCCTAGGGTCAGTGCCACTGGTTGGGGAGGCATTCAACAAGGTTGGGGTCGACCTGGTGAGGGCCCATTAATCCTCCATCCGGGTCGCGGTCACCGCTACACTTCGGTAGTGGTAGAATCTGCGAGTCGGTACCCCGAGGCTGCCCGCTTAGGACTATCGATACCCCTACTGTTGCTGAATCTTCAGGCAGATTTGGACGCGCACTGGCGTGCCAAGAAGAAGTACGGCCGGAATTGTTTGTATGGAGAGCGTCATCATCCTCTCCAGTGCCTGGACCGGATCCGGCCAGTCAGTCGTCGACCATGAGTTAAGAGTGGAGCTGCAGAGTCATGCGTTCACTTTCCGTATATCAAGGGTTCCTGTTAATACGGATACTGACTATCTTAGCCGAGCTCCCTAGTTAGCATATTGGAAAATCAGTCAGAGGGACACCCCCTCAACCAGGGTTATATCCCTTTTTTGGGCTCTGTATCAGGTTAGTGAAAAGTTGTCACTTCCCGTGAGGTTAACGGTAGTGAATCACCAATGGTTCGTATTTTTACTTTCATGGTTGGGGAAAGGGTTTTCTTAGTTGTTTGATAAATGTAGTATTATGTATTTCCCGTGTGATTCTATCGTGGAATGTTTGTATTGGATTCATCGTACTCTGTCGATCACAGAGAGTTGGGTTCGGTCCCATTGTTGTGAAGTTGCACATGCGACAAAGGGTTTAAAGGAGCAAATGAATTCAGAGAAAACAGATGCTTTTAGAAGGGGGGTTTGTCACGAGTTTGTCGCGAGGCCTACGACGTTCGACCCACCTAGGGTGGCGGAATTACTTATTTGTTTTTTGTCGTTTCTGTGGTCGTGTATCCGTCCTTAGGGTGGCTTGTGGTGCAGTTGCACTTGGTGTGGTTCAGCTCAACTTCGGTTTGCTTTCTCTCTCTCTCTCTCTAATTCCCCCGCCCCTGCTATTCATCCCGCAAGTTCACGGTGGCCGGTACCTTTCTCTCGAACTTTCTGTCATCGGCCTCTCGCCCGTCTTTTTCCTGTCGCACGTGCTTCGTTTCTTTTAGTTTGAAGTATGCTACTCTGTGACGCAGCATGGCATGTTGGCCGCCATTGCTGAGGGAGGTTGCTCTTCACTCGGCGGAAGATGTTCTGGGGGCGCCTGCTCCAGTCCTGGTTCTTTACCTTATCGTCGAGAGTACAGTCAGTACTTTCAATTCCTGCAGTCGGCCTGTAGGAGAGGGACATCATTTCTTCTGTTTCCGCATCTTCGCCTCTGTCCTCTCGACTGGACAGAGGGTAGAGAGAGTCCTTTGCCGCCTCTTCGGGGTCACCACGGGTAGCTGGTTAAACATCAGTTTCGTGGTCTGTTTGTTTTGATTTGTTGTTGTTAGCCGGCTTAGTCTTCGCTTTTGCGCAATTTTCTTTTGTTTCGAAATTGTAAGAGAAATATTTTTGTGAGACCCTTTTTTCTGGTTAATTCCATCTTTAACCCGGCCATTCTAAATTATTTCCAAAATTCTTTCTCCTGTTTATGTATTGGTGATGCGGTTGTCGGTGGGGAAGGGGAGGAACTGGTGATTCCCGGGTTGGAACTTGCTTGGTCTCGCTGTCCCCCCTGTCACATTCGCCGGGGCTTTTTCCTTCGGCCACGTTGTTTGTGTGTGCAAGGAGAACGGTTTTATGTTCACGAGCGTGCGTTACGCATGATTTGTCGTTCGGGGTGCGTGGTTGGAGATTTGTGTTATTTGAATGTTGTTTTTTAAATGTGACGGTTATGCCATTGAATTATTTTTTGCAAATGTGGTGGCAGTTATTAAGCGATGGTGTGTGTTGATTTATTTCCTAAAGGGAAAGGGAAAAAGTTTTAAAAGGGGGTGAGAGAAGGGTGAAGATAATTATATTTGTTTTTAACCCGTTGATTTAATGCAGTCTTTTACCTGCATCGTGTGGAAGACTTGATTCCATGGGTGTTCTGCGTTTCGTTTAATACACTTCCCTCGCCATCTGCGAGTGGCTGATAAGACTTGCAGCAATGGTCAGACGGTACTGACGGCAGGGTTCCAGTACCCTTCTTCTTCCCCCTTCCTTTTCTTTTTCTCCTCTCCGACTCTCCTCCCAGCTACGTCCTCCCCCCTCCCGGGGGCTTCACCCGGAGCACGAATGGATGGTGCCACGTGCTGGTCGAGGCCCCGTTCTGGCTGAGACCACGGACGGGATGGTGCCACGCGCTGGTCGAGGCCACGCCTTGGTCGGGCCGTGGGGCTGCTTTGAAGAGCCCGCCGTTTGACTGGCCGGCCTGGACCCCGTCCAGGACTCCAGTAACAGCTACGTCCCCCCCCCCCCCCCCCCCCCCCCGGGACACTCTTTCATGCCCGCTTGGGAGTCGAGGGTGTCGGCTTTTTGGGGGACTCCCTGCGAGAACCAGCCCGGCTCGGAGCACCTAGTGCGCAGGGTGCTCCCTGCGGACTTGACAGGGGGGCAGGGATGTGGACGCGCTCCATGGTGTGAGAAAAGGGTTGATACTGGGATATTCCTTATTATTGTGTATATGTCATATGTGCTGGAGTGCTGTAATTGTGATCGTGTACGTCGTTGGCGAAATATTTATTTATAATCGTGCATGTTGGGGTGTGGGGAGTGCTTGATTGTGATTGTGATGTTGTGTGGTTGGAGCGCTTGATCGTGATTGTGCATGTTGTGTGGTTGGAGTGCTTGATTGTGATTGGGGCATGTTGTGTGCGTTGGAGTGCTTGATCGTGATTGTGCATGTTGTGTGCGTTGGAGTGCTTGATCGTGATTGTGCATGTTGTGTGCGTTGGAGTGCTTTATTTTTGATCGTGCATGGTGCGTGTGTTGGAATGTTTATTTTGCTTTGGGGTGAATAAAAAGGGGTGTTGTATCGTTTTCTTTAATTTTGTGGTCTTTGCGGAGCGTGTGAGGTCAGTCACTCCCTTCACTCCCACCTAGACCGATCCCGTCAGGGCAGACCTCCAGGGTCGGTCGTGACATGCGCTATCATCACCCACACAAGAAGTTTAAATTGTAGGGAATGTTAGACTTTTGTGAAAAAGACCCGACTAAAGGCTGAATAGGGTTTAAAACCCGTCTGCACCGGTATGGTATGGTATGGTATGGTATGGTATGAAAGTTTGGATCGAATAAGATCGACATCTTCTTATGTGACCTTGATATCACGTCAGACTAACCAAAGAAGGCTGTGTTTACATTGTGGTGGAGTTTATATTTCTGAAACATTTGACTCGTTGACAGAAAGAACAAAAGCATTTTAGGTTTTTCGGGATGACGGTTTGGGAAATTTAAACCAGTTTCACCTTAATTCAAGTGATCAAATTGTCATTAAAGACGCACTTCACCCAAACGAAATACGTCATTTGAGATGTTCAAGTTCAGACGGTGGACACAAAAAGCAGCTGAAGGCATTGATGCGTTCTACACCGATTAAGAGATTGTCAGCAAACTGACTTCACAGGTCAGTGAAGGCATTGATGCGTTCTACACGATTAAGAAAATTGTCAGCAAAATGATTCACAGGTCAGCTGAAGGCATTGGTGCGTTCACACACGATTAAGAAGATTGTCAGCAAAAATGACTTCACAGGTCCCGAGGGAAAGAAATTCTTGCAAAATCATCCAAGGATGCGCGTCAACAAAGAGTACGATAGGAAGGCATCAAAGACGATCTGACACTAAAGCAAGTGCTAGATGAAGCTCGTGATCTTTACCTTGCGAAACGGGAGTTTCAGAAATAGAAGGCCTCTCAGTTCCCGTCAAGCTGCATCTCATAAACAACAGCTGATCCTTGTGATGCCCCTGCCTACTCTGTACGAAATTCAGGGAATCAACACAGTTCCAGTAGATGGGGTTCAAGCCAGCACAATTCCAGTCGACGAGGTTCCAGTCAACGCAGTCCAGTCAACAGGATTCAGTCATCATGCTTCCAGTCAACGTGGTTCCAGTCATGGAAATTCCGTTGATTGTGGTGCTAAAGGTTGTGGTTCTAGAGACTATTTCACACACTCTACTCGTCCTTACAGCAAGATGGACATTGTGGCTGGTGCAGCAGTCTCACACCCTCGTGACCACTGTCCTGCAAAAGACAGACTGTACCACAACTGTGACAAGGTCGCACACCTCTCAAAGGTATGCAGGTCGGGCAAAGCCAAGGTAAGACTGTTGCATGATACTTTGAACTCTGATACTCCGACAAGGAAGAGGAAGAAGCATTTGTTTATGGAGTGTCAAACTACAATACGCATGCACCTAAAGTGAAGCTGATGATGTTGGACACAAACATTGACTTTATTGTTGATACAGGTGCATCAGTGACATTCTACATGCAACAGCATACCACAACTTGGCAAACACACCTTCCCTCAAGAGACAGGCACCCAAGATATAAACATGTGGTTCAAAAACTCCTTTAAAAGTACAAGGATGCTTCACAGCTGACATCACATTCACAAGAAAACTGTAAATGATAGATTCTATGTTGTGAATGATAAGAGTACTTCTTGCAAGACAAATAGTTTACTAGGTGTAGAGACTGCTCAGGCGCTGGATATGGTACAGTTTGTTTTCTCGGTGAATTCTTCAGTTGATCCAGTCAAAGAGTTTCCTAAACTCTTTGAAGACAGCATGGGGAAAATAGAGGGCGTCAAAGTAAAGTTATACATTGATGATTCTGTACAACCCATAACACAACAACATAGGCGCATACCATTTCCATGTCCGCAAAGACAGAGAGAAGGAACTTCAGAGACTCGAAGACTTTGACGTCATAGAATGAGTTGATAGGACCACCCATGGATCAGTCCAGTCGTTTGTTCTGAAATGTGATCATTCAGTGTGCACAGGCATGCATGAGGCGAACAAGGCGATCAAACGTGAAAAACGCCCTTTTCGACACTTGACGACCTGCTAGCTGATTTGAATGGATCAACAGTCTTTTCAAAACTTGATTTGAAAAATGCCTCCTACCAGCTAGAGCTAGAAGAGGACAGCAGGTACATCACCACCTTCTCCACTCATTGTTGGACTACACTGTTACGAACGTTTCTGTTCGGAGTAAACGCCGCGTCCAAAATCATTCAAAATGCTATCTCCAGTCTGCTCCCAAAAGTCTCAGGTGTCAAGAAGTTGTCAGACGATATCACTGTAATGGAAAGGCACAGGCTGAACATGATGCAAGTCTGAGAGCAACACTACAAAAACTCCAGGACTGCGATGCAAAGCTGAATGGTGACAAATGTAAACCTTCAGAGACGAACTTGTCTTCTACAAACATGTTTTCAGTGCAAAAGGGATGTCTCCTGACCCAGAATACAGACATTCTTCTTCTTCTTCCTAAAATACTGGTTCACTCAAAAACGAGTAGGTCACAGCGCGCATGTTAAAAAGTAAAATAAAATAACATAAAACAGTGCGACTCAGACTGTTGGCCCTGGAGCAAATTTGGCAACAAGGGGTCGCACTCGATATTCAAGAAGTTAAAAGCAATGGCCAAATTCAGGCCCAGGTAATAGTAAAATATCTGGGGAAGTAAAAATAGAAAATCGTCAATATGCAGATTCCTGCACCCATAAACATCGGTTGAACTCAGACCATTCGTCAGTATGACACAATACGTATCACGCTTCATACCCGAATACGCCACATAACCGGACCCCTTTGAAACCTGACAAAGAAGGATATGCTTGGAAGTGGTCAGAAACTGAAGAGCAAGCTTTCAGCAAGCTGAAACAAGTACTCGCAGGAGCTAGGTAATGGCATACTTCAAACCCAATGCAGAGACTGAAATCATGGTAGATGCAAGCCCAGCTGGTCTTGGGGCTATCCTAATGCAGCAAGGGAAAGTGTCTGCTACACAAGCTGTACATTAACCCAATGGAACAACAGTAGTCCCAGACGGAAAAAGAGATGTTGGCAGTCGTGTCTGGCGCAGAACATTTCCATGCATGGCGCCAATGTCAACATTATTACAGACCACAAACCCCTGATAGGTCTGATCCTCAGCCGCTAACCAGCTATGGCAAGAATTGAAAGATGGCGGCTACGGCTCACACCTGATCAGTTTAGCTTGAGATATGAGATATTGCCAGGAAAGGATGACCTAAACCCTGCTGACTACATCAGTTGCCATTCACAAACTACTCCCCCCACCCCATCCCCCCCCACCCCCACCCCTCCAGCGAGAATGAAGGTGAAGCGTGCACTAATCATGTCGCACGCAATGACATTCCCAAGTCTATGATAATAGAAGAAGTGAAAGCTGCCACTCAGACAGATCTGAGACTCCAGAAGCTGATGTCTTCACACAGACAGGCAAGTCGACAAGACACTGCAGACTTCCACACAGACAGGCAAGTCGACAAAGACACTGCAGACTTCCACACAGACAGGCAAGTCGACAAAGACACTGCAGACTTCCACACAGACAGGCAAGTCGACAAAGACACTGCAGACTTCCACACAGACAGGCAAGTCGACAAAGACACTGCAGACTTCCACACAGACAGGCAAGTCGACAAAGACACTGCAGACTTCCACACAGACAGGCAAGTCGACAAAGACACTGCAGACTTCCACACAGACAGGCAAGTCGACAAAGACACTGCTGACTTCCACACAGACAGGCAAGTCGACAAAGACACTGCAGACTTCCACACAGACAGGCAAGTCGACAAAGACACTGCAGACTTCCACACAGACAGGCAAGTCGACAAAGACACTGCAGACTTCCACACAGACAGGCAAGTCGACAAAGGACACTGCAGACTTTGTTCGATTCAAGGCGGAATTGTCCATACACACCGGACTCGCTCTCAGAGGAATCATCTAGTCATCCCTGACAGCCTCCAGCGCAAAGTCGTCGATACAGCCCACCAGGGACACCAGGGTATTGTAAAGACAAAGTCATCGATATAGCCACCAGGGACACCAGGGTATTGTAAAGACAAAGTCATCGATACAGCCCACCAGGGACACCAGGGTATTGTAAAGACAAAGTCATCGATACAGCCCACCAGGGACACCAGGGTATTGTAAAGACAAAGTCATCGATCGATACAGCCCACAGGGACACCAGGGTATTGTAAAGACAAAGTCATCGATATAGCCCACCAGGACACCAGGGTATTGTAAAGACAAAGTATCGATATAGCCCACAGGGACACAGGGTATTGTAAAGACAAAGTCATCGATTTAGCCACCAGAGACACCAGGGTATTGTAAAGACAAGTCATCGATTTAGCCCACCAGGGTATTGTAAAGACAAAGTCATCGATTTAGCCCATCAGGGACACCAGTGTGTAGTAAAGACAAAGTAATCGATTTTAGCCCACAGGGACACCAGGGTATTGTAAAGACAAAGTCATCGATATAGCCCACCAGGGACACAAGGCTATTCTAAAGACAAAATCATCGATGGAGCCACCAGGGACACCAGGGTATTCTAAAGACAAAGTCATCGATGCAGCCACCAAGAACACCCGGGTGTTGTAAAGACAAAGTCATCAATATAGCCCACCAGGGACACCAGGGTATTGTAAAGACAAAGTCATCGATGCAGCCACCAGGGACACCAGGGTATTGTAAAGACAAAGTCATCGATGCAGCCCACCAGGGACATCAGGGTATTGTAAAGACAAAGTCATCGATACAGCCACCAGGGTATTCTAAAGACAAAGTCATCGATGCAGCCCACCAGGGACACCAGGGTATTGTAAAGACAAAGTCATCGATGCAGCCCACCAGGGACACCAGGGTATTGTAAAGACAAAGTCATCGATACAGCCCACCAGGGACACCAGGGTATTGTAAAGACAAAAAGTCATCGATTTAGCCCACCAGGGACACCAGGGTATTGTAAAGACAAAGTCATCGATATAGCCCACCAGGGACACCAGAGTATTGTAAAGACAACGTCATCGATACAGCCCCCAGGGACACCAGGGTATTGTAAAGACAAAGTCATCGATGCAGCCACCAGGGACACCAGGGTATTGTAAAGACAAAGTCATCGACACAGCCCACCGGGACACCAGGGTATTGTAAAGACAAAGTCATCGATGTAGCCCACCAGGGACACCAGAGTATTGTAAAGACAAAGTCATCGATTTAGCCCACCAGGGACACCAGAGTATTGTAAAGACAAAGTCATCGATACAGCCCACCAGAGACACCAGAATATAGTAAAGACAAAGTCATCGATATAACCATCAGGGACACCAGGGTGTAGTAAAGACAAAGTCATCGATATAGCCCATCAGGGACACCAGGGTGTGTAAAGACAAAGTCATCGATACAGCCCATCAGGGACACCAGGGTGTTGTAAAGACAAAGTCATCGATACAGCCCACCAGGGACACCAGGGTATTGTAAAGAAAAAGTCATCGATACAGCCCACCAGGATATAGTAAAGACAAAGTCATCCATACAGCCCATCAGGGACACCAGGGTGTAGTAAAGACAAAGTCATCGATGCAGCCCACCAGGGACACAGGGTATTGTAAAGACAAGTCATCGATACAGCCCACCAGAGACACCAGGATATAGTAAAGACAAAGTCATCGATATAGCCATCAGGGACACCAGGGTGTAGTTAAGACAAAGTCATCGATACAGCCCATCAGGGACACCAGGGTGTAGTAAAGACAAAGCAAATCATTCGTGAAAAAGTTTGGTTCCCTGGCGTTGGACCATCTTGTTGAGGACACTGACAGTTCTTGCATTCCGTGCCAAGCTTCTTATCGGGAACGGGTCATTCCTACCCTCCTTCCTCCAGAACCAGGCACGATGTTGCATTGATTTTGCTGATGCTTTCTCCTCTGCTGACCATACATGGTCTTCATTGATATAGCCACAACCCTGAGGTTGAAGTATTGCCTGTTCTCATCTCACACAATTCCCCTCAAATGACATGATTTTCTCCAGACAAGAATTCCCAGGAAGTCAGAGCCGGCAATGGCCCACCATTCAGTGGAGGAGATTTGGCAAGAGCAAATAGTGAAGTGGAACGTTTCATGAGAATTCTGAACAAGCACATCAGAGCGTTTTCAGCAGCCAAACAGAAGTGGAAGACACATCAGAGCGTCTTCAGCAGCCAAACAGAAGTGGAAGACACATCAGAGCGTCTTTCAGCAGCCAAACAGAAGTGGAAGACACATCAGAGCGTCTTCAGCAGCCAAACAGAAGTGGAAGACACATCAGAGCGTCTTCAGCAGCCAAACAGAAGTGGAAGACACATCAGAGCGTCTTCAGCAGCCAAACAGAAGTGGAAGACACATCAGAGCGTCTTCAGCAGCCAAACAGAGGTGGAAGATTTGTACTTCCTACTTTCCTACGTCAGTACACAGGTACTCCACATTCCTCTACCAGCGTGTCCCCTTTTTGGAGCCCTGACAAAATATGAAATGAACATCGGCTTACCCCCCCCTCCCCTCCCCTCTCAAGCTGTCAAATCATCCCCTTTTCCTTTTTTCTGCCAACTCAACCAAAATCATGCAATGAGCAAACAAAATGTGACATCATATGCGAATCAGAGACGCCAACAAAAACCCAGTGATCTACTACCGGGTGATGACGTTCTGGTCAAACAGAAGAAAGAACCCCCACCCCCCCCCCCCTTCTCTCCCAAGCCTCTCATTGCGAGAAACAAGAAATGCAGAATTGTAACTGTGCAACGAGGGAATGGTATCACTATTGTGAGAACCTCTTCATTTTCAGGAAGATCAATGATGTGCCCTTTGATGCAACGAGGGAATGGTATCACTATTGTGAGAACCTCTTCATTTTTCAGGAAGATCAATGATGTGCCCTTTGATGCAACGAGGAATGGTATCACTATTGTGAGAAACTCTTCATTCTTCAGGAAGATCAATGATGTGCCCTTTGATGCAACGAGGGAATGGTATCACTATTGTGAGAAACTCTTCATTCTTCAGGAAGATCAATGATGTGCCTTTGATGCAACGAGGGAATGGTATCACTATTGTGAGAAACTCTTCATTCTTCGGGAAAAAATCAATGACGTGTCCTTTGATGTCATGGAAGATACGGATGAAGAAGTGAATGCCAACCTTCTCTGGTACCCCCATCCCTACCCCTCACGAAACAACTCACGCCTCGACTGTTCCCAGCCCCCCTTTCCCCCAAATTTCCCGTGTGTTCCAAAGCCTCGACCCCTCTGATCATGTACCATTCACCCCCCCCCCCAGCACAACGACCAGAGCGATCACGCCGTCTCTCCACCTGACTGAAAGACCATGACATGACCTAAAAAAACGGACATGCCAAACTACACCAAAACGAACATTCACTCATTCACACTAGTCATGCCAAACAAACACATGTTTGCTATACCAGTTTTATTTGAGTACTTCTTTTTCACAAAGAAAGGAAAGGAATAAGTGTTTGTTTTAGTAGATGAAATGTATTTGATATGTAAAAAAAAAAAAAAAAAAAGGCAAAGAATTTTAAAACGTGTGAATACAAAATGATTTTTTGTTAAAAATTTGAAGTTTAGGTGATTAATGGAAATATTGCAATAACGAAAATGAACTTCCAGAAAAGTGACTTTGAAAGTGTCAGAACTGGATTGTGCAGAAGGAGTAGTTTTTATGTTTGTTTCAATGGAAATATGAGAAAGGAAAAGTTAAGATGATTTCGAGTGAGCTCTTCTCGGTATGATATTAATGATTTTAATACGTAGGTCATGTTGATATCAGATAGTTTCGCAAAAATAATAGTCTAGTGTTTATGATGTATTGTGGGTGAATGATGCTTTAAATTTTAATTTGGGGAGGAATGCAGTGTTGTTAGTAACCAGCCTCGTAGTGACATGTACCCCATAAGGCCGAGTCACAGGGAAAGTCCTGTTGACAGTGGGAAAGACCTACAACTTTGGATTCTCTCTTGAGGGCACATAAGACCGTATGGCTGTGTCTGGAGTGGCACTGTCTTCATCTGTCCGTGGGCAGGGGTGGTTGGGTCTGTGGGGTGTGCTCGGCAGCTGGAGGGTGGTGTTTTTCGCCGGTGGGCTCTGCAGTCATGAAATATGGGCTGGTACACCATGGGGATGCTACTTTAAGGCCGTTATGAGCTGAATCCTGTAGTCTAATTTCCCTCTGTTCAGGAGCAGTTATGTCCCTTGATATCTTAATGGAGTGTCCTGCGCGTGCCTGTACCCATCGTCAACACAGCGCAGGCCTCCAAGGGTGGTACAGGACTGCTCTAAAGGCAGGTGAAGACAGCGCTTCTCTGGGTCCTCCCAGCACCTTCGGGTGTTTCTTTTTCCTCTGCACATAGAACTGTTGACAAGGCTGAGCAGCCTGTTTCTGTAAGCGTGTAGTTTGAATTAATTATATTTATATTATACACACCAGCTTGTTTTGTTCTACTTTATGGGTTTATTCGGTGCATCCATCAACAAGGACATTCTAGCATCCAGGAGAGAAAAAAGCCACACTGGCCCCTTTTAAAGTAAGCTGATGACTCCTGGTGTTAGTGTGATTATTTTTATGCTTACAATATAAAACAAAATAGAATTATCAACGCAAATGAGCCCTTAGTAGACAAGTCTAACGGGAAAGTCAGCGTCATTACGGATGACACATTCTCGCAACAAAAGGATCTGTTCTTGGCGACATAGGACGATTCATCCATTCTTCGTGAGGGCCGGAATGCGGAATTACCGACCTGCTTTCGCCTACCGGTCATCCGGAAATGATACATCCGAATCGCTCTTTGCACTTGCCATTAGCGGAACTGAAGAAGCATGGGATGAGCAGCTGCATCTTCTGAATCAACCCCAGCCTCTGTTAAAGGATTCGAGGCGCTGGGTTTTCCCATTTTCATGTCCATGAGGATCTTATAGTTAGTCAATAAAGGCCTTCCTTTTTTTTCCACTTCCTCCTCCTCCTCCTTCTTCTTCTTCTTCTTCTCTGCCTCCTTCTCCTTCTCCATCTCCTTTTGTTCTTTTACTTCTTCTCCTTCTTCTACTTTCTCCTCTCCTTCTTCTCTGTCTCCTTCTTCTTCACCTTCTCCTTCTTTCTCGTCTTCTTCTTCTTTCTTTCTTTCTTTCTTTTTCTTCTCTTTCTTTCTTTTCTTCTTTTTTTTTTTCAGGCGGCCAACTTCAAAAAGCCTGAAATTCAATTCTGTTGTGAAATGGAAGACTTGAGGTTTTCCAGGTTGAAAAAAAAGACAACAACAACATACAATGGATCAATACAGGTACAGTCCCCGTGGCCTACTCTGCCGCTATATGTATATACGGGAGAGCTGTCGGCAGGCGTATACTTTTCAGGGAGAGTTGTTGAGAGTGGAGGGAGGGGGAGGAAGGGAAAGGGCAGCACGTAACCAGACACACCAACACCAAACTCTGGCATGGCCCTAACAGCGCAGCGCCCAAAAACAACGCAGGTACGGAAGAGAGAGAGAGAGGAGAGAGAGAGAGAGAGAGAGGGGGGGGGGGGGGGGGACGGGGGAGTGGTGAGCAGAGGAATGCAGGAGGGCCACTGATGTCAGCCGTCCTGGACTGGAAGCATTCCAAGGATGGCGCTGTGATGGTCTGAGCTGTCTGTGCCTGTGCTTTGGGTCCGAGTCCACGGTTACAATGAAGGCCCAAACGCTCTAAATTCTCTATTACACTCAAAGCTGCATCTGGCTTTTGATCAGCCATTGCCAAAAGATATTCATCGCATAGTCCCGCCTTGAGCCATACCATAGCTGACTCTGAGGCAGATATCGTATACGTTTCTTTTTCTATGCAAGCACGATCCACACGACCCTTCATTTTCCTGTCGTCGGCTACACTTTTCACTCCAAAATCGTTGTTCCCAAACAATAGCGTAGAAACGCATGAAGTCCACAAGTCATGCATCATTCTGCTATTTTTCTGACACATGTCATTTAACTAATTTACTGACCCCCAGGACTCTGGCATAATTTTCTTTTTTCACATTCAATTTAAAATTTTTTTTTTTTAAATTCACGGAGCCAGGGTGATTGTCATCTGTTCAAACTTTGTCACTACATTGCCTTTGCTGTAACCTGAACTTTGACCTGTATGGAGAGAGCAAATTCACACCGAAGGTCGTGTGGTGTGTTCAGAGTCTGGTAGGCCTGTCGCGGTCAAATTCGTTGCTCCCCGACAGGCCTACACGAGGAATGATGTGACTGGCGGGTACCATGGGATGGGCAGGCCACCTCTGCTGGGGCAGGGAGAACCGTGGGGGTGGGGTGGGAGGGGGTGTCACAGTGGAGTGTGATGCTTTGTCATAAACATTTGCTTTAAAAAAAAAAAAAGTGGACGGGAGATGGGGGAGTGGAGGGTGGGGAGATGGGGGAGTGGAGGGTGGGGAGAAGGAGGAGAAGCAATTTTCCAATTCAATCAATTCAATTTAATCCTTTGACCCTGTGGGGCATGGAGGGGTACAAATGTAACAAAGAGAAATACGAAACTCACTCAGAACAATGTGTGAACATAGTTGCGAAATGCTGAATTCTGGTGAACTGTAACGATTCTCATTAAACAATCTTCCCATTTTTTAGAAACTTACTAATATTCAAACAAATGCGTCTTCCTTTTTGAATAAATTACAAAAGTTGAAAACAGACTTTGGTTTTAGATATTTTTTTAGGGATGAATTTTTCACGAAGTTCATTATATTTTGGACATTCCATGATGCAATGGAATTCATCTCCCAAATTTCACCATTTCACAGTTACGACAATACGCAATTCTTTGGAACATTATGGTGTCTTCCAATTTCAATTTGCAATTTATGGTTACTACATCTAAATTTGAATAAAAAGGTATAACATAAATATCTGGTAAGGTAGAAATATAATGTTCTTTTCCAAAGACAGTCTTTATACTTTTATAGAATAACACTTGTTGCTGTTTCAAGAGAACTGCGCCAATCACGAGCATAATTATTTTGCAACTCCTTTTTAACACACTTACATAAGTTATTTCTGTTTGTGAATGAATGAGATTCCCAAACACAATCAAAACCAGTTTCAATAAAATGCTTTTAACATAACTAAGCCATGGTGAAACGAAAATTCCTTTTGTATATAGTTCATGTAAGATATTATATACTTTGTTTGAATGCTTCTTAGAATCAGGAACAACTAAGTTAGCCCAGAACCTTATCATTCTTACTTTAATCAGTACAGATAAAGGATAGATTCCGGTTTCACCATAAATCATTGAAGTCATTGTACTTTTATTTAATCTAAATAAATACTTTAAAAAACGTAACTGTAACTTTTCTAATATATCAACATTTTCATAACCCAAATTTCACAACCCATACAACAACACAGGTACAACTATGGAATAAAATAATTGTATGCAAACATCAATTTGGCAATTTCTGCTTCTTGCAATTTGTAATAATGAAAACATTGCCTTGACAGTCTGATTATAAGCACATTTTTTGCTTTGTAAAACGAACCTGTTCTGCTGAACTCGATGCCTAAGTATTTAATTGAATTAAGAACCTCTATTTTTTCATTCCCAAAGAAAAAATTTCACGCATACTATTCGACCATGAAAGACAACTATTTTTGTTTTCTTTGGATTTACTTCTAATTGCCATTGCATGCAATATATATGTAAGGCATTAAGTTCTTTTTGCAAAGCTGATTTAGAATTTGCCAGTAAAATTGTATCATCAGCATATAACAATACAAGCAATTTAATAAACTGTTCAAGTTTTAACTCTTGCGTTAAATCATATTCTAACAGCAACAAGTGTGTATTCTATAAAAGTATAAAGACTGTCTTTGGAAAAGTAACATTATTTTCTACCTTACCCAGCCATTTACACACACAGAGACACATGTGCACACTCACGCAAACAAACACATTCAATGATAATGGTGGCACAGGCAATGTTAAGTAGCGCCATTGAGCTAATGCGCAGGTCAGACATCTGCTAAAATAGTACCATGAGCCCCTCGTCTTCAATACTTTCATCTTAGCCATTAATTCATTTATCCATCAGCTGCAAATCTTGCACAGTGTGGTCACAAACTGTGCAGACGTTGTGGGCGTGTATGGACTAGTCCGCATGCAGCGACACCCTTGATGAAACTGTAACTGATAAAACCGAAACTGAAATAAGCTGCGATGTAAGAGAGACCTGAGACTGGAGAGACCTCTTCGATTCCCTCGGGTAGTAGGTCTCGCAGGCGCGGTATTGCGGAAATCATTTGTCGATTAAATTAAATAGGATGACGTGCACCGAGGATGATCCATGATTGCTCCATCGGCTTTTAAAAGAATGTATGCTCCCACAATATTTCAAGTTTCTTTCATTTATTTCATTTATATGCACTCCTCATTTCATTTTTTCCTGAACTTGGTTTTTTTTTCTTCTTTTTTTTTTTCCATTCTTTCTTTTCCTCCTTTTCATCAGTACTTCGTGTTCTTTCGGTTTATTTATTTCCCAGTTAACTCATGGGGGGGGGGGGGGGGGGGGGGGGGGGTATCCGTGCAAGGGCCACCACTCTTAGATCATTTAGGCCTATTCAACCAGCACGACTCTGTAACAGTGTAAAGAAACAGCATTCAGCAAGCAGACGGTCTTCAAACGCCCTTTTTTTAGTTTTCGTTTGCTTCCTAGCAGAATGGGTCGACCTCTTGAGCTTCTGTTGTATTTGTTGCTACATCGGTAATTGTCGAGTTTAGCGTACTAAACTCAGGGGCGTTCAAAAGAAAACTACAGGGTGACAGTGACTGTGACTGACGCTTGTCTGTATCTGTATCTGTATCTGTACATTACACTGCTGTCGCCATGTGAGTATGGCATTAGCGCAGTGGACGGGGGGAGTGCGCAGCCTAGCTTCTACATTTTGTCCTAGGAGTTGATTTCGACTTGAAGGACTCGACTGATGGTGCTGTCACTGTCTCTTCCTCCAGGTGGTTCCAGTCACGGACGGCACTAACAAAGAATGAGTTCCTGAGTTGTTCTGTCTTGCACCTGCTAACTTTGAAGGATTTTGAATTGTTTTTAATGTGGTCTGAGATGGGCGCTGGTGGTGTTGTAGGCGCTTGCTTGTTTAGGTTTTATCAAGCGTCCTGGTTTATTTGGGGTCAGGTACTCAGCAGGTGGTACGGCCGGTACCAACCCTCAACCACCTTGTACATAAGGATGAGGCGCAGATCACGTCTGCGTTGCTGTAGTGGAGGGGTTGTAGGGTGTTCAGCATCCTTGTGATGGAGCCGGGTGTTCGGGATTTGTAGTCCCCTGTGATAAATCTGGCGGAGAGACGTTGCACTCTTTCCAGTTTTTCAATGTCCGATTTTAGGTACGTGTAGAATGTGTTTGTGGGTGGGAGACTTGCAGACATGAAGAGTGGAGGCAAAGACTTGACGAGCTGATTAAAGCCGTTGCTTGTTTATTCCTCCATCTTCTCGTAACCCTGAATCCTAGCGCCCCTCTATTATCTATATCTTTAGTTATCTCCCTTTACGTAGTCTGCTACGGTAATACCACAACTCCCCCTTTTTGAGTGGGTGGACAATTCTTTCATTTATAGTATATAAATTGTATTAATATTAACAGTTTGTTTTTCTCATCATAGATCTTGTCAAAAATTCACATCTTCTGCTCCCATTTTTAAATTCACAAACAAACTAATCTTTTTATGTGCAACTTAACAAGTTTAAAATTTAAAATAATTCTCCTCATATTAACACATTTATTTTTAACTAAACAATAAAAACAAAACCTTGTTCTATTATTTCTTTCTCTCATGCCCTTCATAAAAACTTAGAAGCATTAAATTCAATGTGCATAGGCAAATAGTAGCATTAGATAATAAAAAAAAACCATTGCATGCAAAACAACTCAAAACAACTCTTTAAAAGGCAGCTTCATTCTGATATTGTTCTCCAAACAGAAGGTTGATTTCAAAATGGTGTTCCTTCCACAGAATGAAGAGAATTCCACCTAAATTAACTAAATGAAACTGGCTCTCAACTACACTGAGCCTTAACTATGTGCAACTGCACTGAACTAAAGCATAGCTCCAACTACACTGAGCTAAGCATGAACTTAAAAAGGCCATGAATTGCATAAGCTCTCAACTACACTGAGCTTAGCATTGTAGAATAAAGCTCTAGCTACACAGAGCTTGTAAAAAAAAGAAATTTACATATTATCCTTTTTATGTAAACACAGCTGCTTTTGGTGTTGTAGTTTGTTGACACCGTGAAGGTGAAGATTTGATTGATCCTTCTACAAGCGCCCCCTCTATTATCTATATCTTTAGTTATCTCCCTTTACGTAGTCTGCTACGGAAATTTACCACAGTACGGGCTCCAGATAGTGGACCCGTATTCGAGGACGGGCCGGACAGAGACAGGTAGGCGGTCTTTTTACATGGTAGAGGGCAAGAGCGGAGGTTCCTTCGAATGAAGCCAAGGATGCTGCTTGCTCTCTTACAGATGTGGGCAATGTGGGTGCTCCAGGAAAGGTCATGTGAGAGAGGATACCTAAGTATGGATTGGTGTTGACGTTCTGTAGGGGGGTATTACAGAGTGAATAAGTAAAGTTGTTGGATTGCTGGATGCTCAAGATGTAGCACTTGTTGGGGTTGAATTTCATTCCCCAGTCGGTGGCCCAGATTTCGAGTTTCTTGAGGTCTTCTTGAAGCTGTAGGTGGTCTTGCAGGGAATGGATGGGTCGGTACAGAAGGCAGTCATCGGCAAAGAGACGCACTTGTGATTTTACTCTTTCGGGCAGGTCGTTTTTATGGCAGAGAAAGAGGAGCGGGCCAAGAACTGTTCCTGAGGCACTCCAGAGTCCACCGAGGATGCTTCTGAAGTCTCGCCCTCCATCACAACGCACATCTTCCCCTGCTGGAGGAAGTTTTTACAACCAGGCGTGTAGCGATCCTCTAATACCATACTGGTGGAGTTTGTAGAGGAGACGCTTGTGGGGGAAGGGGGTGCCCAACCCCTTTGGGGAAAAAGTCCAGTATAAAAACGTCGACTTAAATTTTTTTTTGGTCCAATAAAAGTAAGGGGGGTCTTTGGGGAGGGTTTGAAGGAGGTTGGGGTCTCGCAGGAGAAAAAAACCCCCGGGGGAAAAGCCGGGGTTGGGGTTTTGTCAAGGTGTGGTTTTTTTTAAAAGTGGGTGAGAAAGTTCGGCAGATGAGGGTTTTAAAAAGGGATTTACGGGTGCGTGGTAAGAGAGATGGGTCTTGGTTTCGGCGGCAGTTTACCCCCTTTTCCTTATATACACAGGCGCCCTTTTGGGGCATTTAGCCAGTGGGTTGGGGGGTTCCCTGTGCTGGGGGAGAGCGGGGAAACATGGTTGCTATGGTTGTCTACCGGCCCATGGGGCTTTGAAGCCGGCGCGTTAGGCTATTGTGGACTCTAAATTTGCACTTCGCAGCCCCGGGGGTTCCGGGTTTGGGTTTTGTAAGAAATTATGTCTCTTTCAAACGGCGGGACAGAATTCTATGGAGCTTACACTTACGTTTTGGGGCCGGTGTAACCACACATTCTTTATTTATTTTGACTTCTTTAAATAATAAACTAAAGCCCCGGGTTTTTACATTGCCCAGAAATTTTTGTTTTTAAACCCAAAGCATAGGCTAGGTTTTTCAAAAAATTTTTTTTAAAAAAATTTCTTAGTCAATACCTCTTAAATTTTTATTTTTTCAAAATTGGCCCCCCCGTCGTTTTTTAAAAAAAAAAGGCCCAAAAAAAAAAAAAAAAAAAAAAAAGAGTGTGAAAGTGCCCACCATTGCATGTTTGTGTGCCATACTTTTTCATTTTAAAATTAAAACATTCTACAAATTGTGCATTTGGGCCCATTGTGGCATCCCTCTGGGGAGGCCTTTACAGTACAAGTTTTTTGTTTTAAACATTCTAAAAAATGTGGGAAAGTGTCATCTGTGGCATGCTCGGGATGCCATACAAAACAAGTGTTGTTTTAACATTCTACAAATGTGGGGCAGTGTATCTGGGCATTTTACTGTGATCCATACATTTACAAGTTTTTTTGTTTTAAAAATTCTACAAATGTGTGCAGTGCCCATCTGTGGCATGTTCTGGGGTCCCATACAGTACAAGTGTTAAATTTAACTTTCTACAAATCCCTGCGAGTGTCATCTGTGGCATGCTCTGTGATGCCTTTACCAGTGTTGATTAACATTCAAAAAAGGGCCCACAAAAAAAAAGTTTTTTTTGTATGTCTCAGGGGAAAAAAACCATTTAAAATTTGGAAAAACTACCCAAAATTTGCCTTTATTAAAAAAAGAAAAATTTTTTACAGTTGCTGTGACTTCCAGTGGCCCTTGTCCGGGAACATGTCATTGGGAGTTTTCAGATTGTGAGTTTTTAAAATTCCCCTTTTTCCCTTTGTCCTTTTAATTTTTTTTTAATCAGAAAAAAAAAAACAACATCAATGAATATTTTGTCAACGAAATATTGCGTTTTTCCCCATATACTAAAATTTAAGAACATGATCCCAAGAATCTTTTTTGATCTTTTTTGTGGGCTACTTTATTTTGATTTTGAAGCCCCATACTGAATTGATCTTTAATTTGTGCCTGTTTCATTTCCGGGTTAGATAGATATAGATGACATAACAATATGTAAAATTTTTTTTCAAAAATACATTCTCGGGCCTACTATGTGTTTTAAGTCTCTTTGAAAAAAAGCAAAAAAAACCCCCAAAGCGCAACTTGACTTGCACAAACTTTTGGGATGGGCAGGGGCCAGACACAGCTTTATTTTTCCTTTCCTAAAGCGAAAACCCCTTAGTGAAAGGGGGGAACGAAACGAAACTTAAGTACACATTTCTGATCCAACATTTTTTTTGCTTTTGGGTCCGAGCAGAGGCATGTATCAAACTTGTGTACTAGTTAACTAGGGGAAAAATTTTTAAAATTTCCCCGAATGTGATACATAATTTTTGCCCCAATTTTGCGTGTTGTCATTGTTCTAATATTGGGCCCCACGACTTTTCCTACAAGCTTTTGCCATGTCCCCGTGTTATTCTACAGGGGGAAAAAAAACCCCGTCGAGTTTGGTATTTTAAAAAAATTTCTGGGAATTTGCCAATTCAGTCATCCCAAGGGGGCGCAGATATTTTTACATTTTTATTTGACAAAACCCCAATTATCAAACCGACAAACCCCCTTTTTTTTAAAGGGGGCTCGACCCAAAAACCGGGCACATTCGCTGCCGAACCCGGGTTTCACAGATACAATTTAGTTCCCCCAAGGAAAAGCACAGGGACTCGGTGGGGGGCAGCCCCGCAGAAAAAACCCCTTTTCCCCGCCCCGCCCTTCACGGGTTTGGCCCCCTATTAAATTTCGGGGGAGGTGGGAAAAACCCCCCGCCTTTTCCCAAAAAATTTAAATAAAATTGCTCTAAACAGCTGTGGGAGACGGGTACTCCAACAAGCAAATAATTAAATGATGTCATTTAATGAAAAAAATGTTTGGTTTAAACCACTGTGCAATGTTGTATGTTCAAATTTGTATACATGTGGGGTTTTTCACAAGTTCAAGTTGTTCTTTTTTCCTTTAAAGAAAAATTTTCAAAAAGTACTTTCATGACTTTTTTTTAAAATTTTAAAAAGCAGTTTGGTTGTTTTAAATGTAAGAAAAACCCGATTTCCCCTTTGGTCCAATTGTAATTTCACCCCAAAGAACTTTCCAAAATTTTTGATGATTTGGTTTCCCTTTCAGGGATGCCTCACTAAATTTCAAGCCCCAGTAGTGTACCTTGAACCGTTTTTGATCTATTTTTAATTGTAGGGAACACTAACCCCTGTAAAAAGTGTTTTAGGTTTTAACCCTCCGATCATCTGTACAGGGATTGACATGCAACAGTTTTAAAAGTTAGGGTCCCAAAAAAGGGAAACCCCTTTTCTTTGAAATGTTCCTTCCCCTTTGGGCCCTGCTACAGTATGATATGTTCATTTAAAAAAAATTTTTGGCTTTAGTTTTTTTTTTTTTTGTTTTGGTTTTTTTTTTTTGCACTAAAATGGAAAAATCACAGAAAAAAAATTTTCAGAGGTGAAAATTTAGGGATTCCCGAGAATAAACATACCTACTAACCCAGGACACACCACACATTATAATTTTGGAATTTATGAAAAAATACCTGTAGGGTTTTCATTTCCGGCAATGAAACAAACCTAAAACCTAGGGAAAACCACACATTTTCAGCAATGGTGATTGGTTAAAACATACAAAGAAACTTTCATATTTACGGCAGTGAAAAAAAAAAAAAAAAGAGGGGGAGAAAAGGGAAAAAGAAAGGGGGCCCCAAAAGGGAAAGTTTGAACCTTGAAGGGGGAAAAGCTGTCGGAAAAAGGTTTTCATGACTACAGAACTTTATTTTTTCTGCAAGTCAGGTTTTTTAAAAAAAAGCAAGGAAAAAAGCTCTGCCCCAAAAAAAAACAAAAAAACAGATTACAGGACAAAATAATGTGTTTTTTTTCCTGTTAAACTTTTCTTTTATCGTCCGGGGGAACCCTTTTAAAAATGTTTCTTTTTCAAATTTTTCCCCATTTTCCCCCCACATCGCCTGTTTTTTAAAATAAAATGGGTGTCAGTTTGACAAACCCCCAGTTTTTTTTTTTTTCTTTTTTTTTTTTTTTTTGAAAAGTCAGTTTTACTTTTTATGTGCCAAAAAAGGGTTTCCCTGAATGCACCTTTTTAATCTATTCCAATTATTTAAAACTAAAAAGCCCTGTATGCGAAACTAAAAATTTCTTTCTACTAGCAACCCCCGCCCCCACATTTTTTAACAGAGGTTAAAAATGAAGGGATGGGGTTTTATGGCCTTTTTTATAATGCAATTATTCCAAAGGCCTTTTTGGTTTTTGGGTTTTAAAAGGGGAAAAAAAAAAATCGAAAATGAACCAAGCAACCCGCCCCCTGAAAAAAAAAAAAACAAAAAAAGAAAAAAAATTTTGGGAAATTTCAAGGGTTTTCCCCTTTATTTTTCATTACTTTTTTTAACCCACTCTGAAAAAAAAAAAAAAAAAAAAAAAAAAAAAAAAGGTTTTTAACTTTCAAAGGGTTTTAATTTTTTTTCATTATAATTTTTTTTTTTTTCCAGCGTTTGGCCAAAGGCCTTAAAATGGTCAATCTACAAACATTTTTTTTTTTCTTTTTTTTCGTTTTTTCTGGCCAAGTTGGGGCCTTAAAAAAGGTTTTGTTTAAAGGTTGGGAAATCCCCAGTTTTCCCCCGCCCGAGACCCCAAACCCGGGCCCCATAGCTTCTCCGGACCTCACTGGTTTGGGGGCGTTTTGGCCCCTGGGAAAGGGTTGAAAGGGGGGGCACAGGGACGTAAAAGGGGTGGGTTGGGGGGAAGGGGTTTGGGAGATCTACAATCCCAATACCCCCACAAGAAATTGTCTTCAGAGGTTTCCCGGGTGCTACGCTTTTGGTTTTTCAGCATGCCCTGAATTTTTTTGACAAGGCAAAGCTGCTACAAACCACACACAAAATTTCTGGGTCCCTTTCATAGGTTCTTCTGAAAGAAAAAAGACTCCGGGTTTAAAAAAGGAAAAAATGTTTTTTTAGGGGGCAGGGGGGGACTGTCTTCTTCCAAAAAAAAAACCCTATTTTCAAAATTCTAGAAAACCCCAGGGTTATTAAAAAACCCTCGGTTTTTAAGGGTTTTTCTGATTAAAAAAAACATCAAAGTGTGGTAATATTGTCATCAAGCTACAAGCTCCCGCATAATTTTCCCTTTCCTTTTTAGTTTAAATTTTTTTTTTGGGAGTAATGTGTGGTAAAATGTTTTATGTGAAAAGAACCCAAAGGGATTAATTTTTACATAAACATCATGAACACAGCAATCATAAGTTTTCAAAAAAGGGGGGGGGGGAAAACGACTGGATTTCCCAAAAAAGTACGATACAGGGCGGCCAAACATCTGTCAATTTTTTTGGAAAAGACTGTCAAAATTTTTTTAAAATCATTTTTTAAAAAAAATGGGGGGTTAGGGGGAGGGTGTGGTTTGGGGGATCTTTATAGGCACCAGTGTGAGCTTTTAATTTTATTTCCGTTTGTTTTTTTATGGGCTTACTAAAACCCCCCCCCCATGTTTTTATTTCCATTTAAACTCATTGCTGCCTTTTCTTTCTTTAATTCTGGTAGGGTTCTGTTAGGGGTTTTTAAAACAGTGAGTGGGGGGAAAAAAGGGGAATTGTGGGGTGGGGAGATGATCATCTTAGAATATTTAAAAGCATTTTTTGCTTTGAGCTGTCCCTTTAGTGGGGCCCCTTGGGGTTTTTTTTGCGGCCCAAAGGGTTTTTCCCCCTAAACCGGAAAAAATTGCAAATGCTTTTTTTGGGTGTTGGTGGGGTTTTTTCTGTTCCAAAATTTTTTTTAAAACTGCACATCTATGGGATGAAGTACTCCCCAAAATTTTTAACCCTGCTCCTTTGATTCACTCAAAAGGGCGGAATTTACCGTAACGAAAAAATTTCCCACATACAATGAAATGATCACCATAAACGCAAAACCTTATAATACAAAGAAAAGAAAAAATTTTTGTTCATGTCTTGACCGGGCAAATTTTAAATGTTTTCAAATTTTAAGGACTTTGGGGGGCAAATTTTTGCAAGCAGTTGTGGGGTCTAAAATTTCAGTGTCTGCAGGGCGACCATACGCTTTAGTTGGGAAAACAGGGGGGGGAAAAAGAGCTTGAAAGCTCTTTAAGCCGTGGAGGGTTGACAGTTTTGGAATAGAAAAGTTTCCTTTGGGTGGAAAAAAACCAGAGAAAAAAAAAAAACATATTTTTATTTGGGGGTTAAATTTAGACCTGTGCAACCTTTTTTCCTTATTGTTTGTTTCTTCTTTTTTTATTGAGGAAAAAAAACCCCCCAGCTCAACTTTTGTCCCCAAAAAAAAAAAAAAAAAAAAGAAAAAAAAAAGTTTAAAAGGGGAAAAAATGCTTAAGAAGTTTTAAAAACCAATCAGTGGGTTTCTATAGCGTTTTTTTTTGCCATGTAATCTTTTTTTGTGGGATTTTGCCTTTAAAAATGTTCTGGAGAAGTATTGTCATCAAAAAGGGGGGGGGTGGGATTTTTTGTTATTAGCTTTAAAATCAACTGCTTGCCTGATCTGTTTAAAATGAACCTTGGTTTTGGGCAGTAAATCACTGGTCATCCACTGTCAGGGGTTAGACATTCACCATTATACAAAAAATAGTTTCCCGGTTCATGGGTTTATTTCCTTTTCTTTCTTCCTTTTTGCTTGAAATTCACTTTCTCAACTGTCCAAACTGCCATTACAATTTTTTCCCCCCTCTCATTGGTGAATCATACAACAAACTCGTAAAAGGGATTGTCAGGTAGACCTTTTCTCCTGGGGAGGTTTACACCCCATTTTCTGTAAAAGGGGAAATTTTCCCGGTTTTTCTGTTGTTCGTTTGTTGGGTCCCGAAATGTTTCATCAAGGGGAAAAGATTTGGGTGTATTTAGATCAGATGAATTCCTTGACTATTTCTTTTTTCTAGTAGATTCTACCTTGGAAAGTACATTATCGGTACATGTTGGAAATTGTGACATTTTATCATCAAATTCAAGTCAACAGTTTGAGAACACTTCAGAAATCATTGTTAGGCTTTTTCTTCTCCAGGCTTCTCCGCTTTTTCTTCATCCAGACTTCTCCGCCTTTTCTTCATCCAGGTTTCTCTGCCTTTTCTTCATCCTTTTCTTCATCCAGGCTTCTCCACCTTTTCTTCATCCATTTCTTCATCCAGGCTTCTCTGCCTTTTCTTCATCCTTTTCTTCATCCAGGCTTCTCCGCCTTTTCTTCATCCAGACTTCTCCGCCTTTTCTTCATCCAGGCTTCTCCGCCTTTTCTTCATCCTTTTCTTCATCCAGACTTCTCCGCCTTTTCTTCATCCAGACTTCTCCGCTTTTTCTTCATCCAGGCTTCTCCGCCTTTTCTTCATCCAGACTTCTCCGCCTTTTCTTCATCCATTTCTTCATCCAGACTTCTCCGCCTTTTCTTCATCCAGACTTCTTCCCGCCTTTTCTTCATCCAGGCTTCTCCGCCTTTTCTCATCCAGGCTTCTCAGCCTTTTTTTCATCCATTTCTTCATCCAGACTTCTCAGCCTTTTCTTCATCCTTTTATTCATCCAGACTTCTCAGCTTTTCTTCATCCTTTTCTTCATCCAGGCTTCTCAGCCTTTTCTTCATCCTTTGCTTCATCCAGGCTTCTCACTTTTTCTTCATCCAGACTTCTCATCCTTTTCTTCATCCTTTTCTTCATCCAGACTCTCATCCTTTTCTTCATCCTTTTCTCATCCAGACTTCTCAGCCTTTTCTCATCCTTTTCTTCATCCAGGCTTCTCATCCTTTTCTTCATCCTTTTCGTCATCCAGACTTCTCAGCCTTTTCTTCATCCTTTTCGTCATCCAGACTTCTCAGCCTTTTCCTTCATCCTTTCTTCATCCAGGCTTCTCATCCTTTTCTTCATCCTTTTCTTCATCCAGACTTCTCAGCCTTTTCTTCATCCTTTTCGTCGGCGTACAAGGCTTTGTATGCCGAGCTCTGTTCCAAATTCCCATCCTATCAAAAGTTTTCACTGACGGTTCCAAGTCTGAGGATGGAGTGGCCTGTGCAGCCTACTGCCCTGGGCTCCTTCTCAGATATTGTTTGGAACATATACATTCAGATGCTTCTGTCTATTCTGCTGAACTGCTGCTCTAGTACTGGCTTTGAAGATAATCTCCCATTCTTCGAGGAGGGACTTTCTGGTTCTGTCGGATTCGCTGTCAGCTTTGGAGGCCATAGCTGGCCGCAACCTTCAGCATCCAGAACTTTTATTTTTTTTGAACTTTTTAGCAAGTTGAAGGCGGACGTTACAACATTACTCTTGCTTGGGTTCCTGGCCATGTTGGCATCGGCGGGAACGAAATGGTTGATCGTTTAGCCAAGAACGCCACAAGAGAGAAACTGTCCAACACTTATATCCCCTGCTCAGATGTGAAACCTAAAATTAACGATTATGTGAGAGACCTCTGGCAGGAGGATTGGAACACACAGACGAATAACAAACTCTTTCAGATCCGTCCAAACCTAAAGATTTCCTCCCATCTACGTCGGGTGGTCGTAAAGAGGAAACGGTTCTGTGCCGGCTGCAACACCGGCCATTCGTATTTTACCCTTTCTTACCTTTTAAAGAGTGAAGAAGCTCCGTGGTGCATTCCATGTCATGCACCACTCAAAAATGAAAAATGTTCTTTTAGAGTGTTGGGACTTTTCACGATGTGAACACAAACATTTTACAGCGGAGTCCATGAAGATCCTGTTCAGGGATGTCCCGCCTGCCCTGATCCTTGGGTTTTTGAGAGAAATTAACATTTTTCATCTGATTTGAGATTTTACGGAAGAAGGATTTTTAACAAAGTTTCTGGTTCGTTTGTAGACGATGTCATTTAACGAGATGTGTGAAAGTTTTTTTTTTTTTTTTTTTTAAATGACTGGTGAGTTGATTTTACGTGGTGACAGCCTGATGTGGCCCTCTGCGGTCGGCTGGCTATAAGCAACATTATCTTATCTTATCTTATCCTTTTCGTCATCCAGACTTCTCACCTTTTCTTCATCCTTTTCTTCATCCAGACTTCTCACCTTTTCTTCATCCTTTTCTTCATCCAGACTTTTCAGCCTTTTCTCATCCATTTCTTCATCCAGGGCTTCTCAGCTTTTTCTTCACCCAGACTTCTCAGCTTTTCTTCATCCAGGCTTCTCATCCTTTTCTTCATCCAGGCTTCTCATCCTTTTCTTCATCCTTTTCTTCATCCAGACTTCTCAGCCTTTTCTTCATCCAGCTTCTCATCCTTTTCTTCATCCTTTTCTTCATCCAGGCTTCTCATCCTTTTCTCATCCTTTTCTTCATCGGGCTTCTCATCCTTTTCTTCATCCTTTTCTTCATCCGGGCTTCTCATCCTTTTCTTCATCCTTTTCTTCATCCAGGCTTCTCAGCCTTTTCATCATCCTTTTCTTCATCCAGACTTCTCAGAGCCTTTTCTTCATCCTTTTCTTCATCCAGACTTCTCAGCCTTTTCTTCACCCAGCTTCTCATTCTTTTCTTCATCCTTTTCTTCATCCTTTTCTTCATCCAGACTTCTCAGCCTTTTCTTCATCCAGCTTCTCAGCCTTTCTTCATCCAGACTTCTCCGCCTTTTCTTCATCCAGACTTCTCAGCCTTTTCTTCATCCTTTTCTTCATCCAGGCTTCTCATCCTTTTCTTCATCCTTTTCGTCATCCAGACTTCTCAGCCTTTTCTTCAGCCTTTCGTCATCCAGACTTCTCAGCCTTTCTTCATCCTTTTCTTCATCCAGGCTTCTCAGCCTTTTCTTCATCCTTTTCTTCATCCAGACTTCTCAGCCTTTTCTTCATCCTTTTCGTCATCCAGACTTCTCAGCCTTTCTTCATCCTTTTCTTCATCCAGACTTCTCATCCTTTTCTTCATCCAGACTTCTCAGCCTTTTCTTCATCCATTTCTTCATCCAGGCTTCTCAGCTTTTTCTTCATCCAGACTTCTCAGCTTTTTCTTCATCCAGGCTTCTCATCCTTTTCTTCATCCAGGCTTCTCAGCCTTTCTTCAGCCTTTTCTTCATCCAGACTTCTCAGCCTTTTCTTCATCCAGGCTTCTCATCCTTTTCTTCATCCTTTTCTCATCCAGGCTTCTCATCCTTTTCTTCATCCTTTTCTTCATCCGGGCTTCTCATCCTTTTCTTCATCCTTTTCTTCATCCGGGCTTCTCATCCTTTTCTTCATCCTTTTCTTCATCCAGGCTTCTCAGCCTTTTCATCATCCTTTTCTTCATCCAGACTTCTCAGCCTTTTCTTCATCCTTTTCTTCATCCAGACTTCTCAGCCTTTTCTCACCCAGGCTTCTCATTCTTTTCTTCATCCTTTTCTTCATGCTTTTCTTCATCCAGACTTCTCAGCCTTTTCTTCATCCAGGCTTCTCAGCCTTTTCTTTCATCCAGACTTCTCCGCCTTTTCTTCATCCAGACTTCTCAGCCTTTTCTTCATCCTTTCGTCACCAGACTTCTCAGCCTTTTCTTCATCCTTTTCTTCATCCAGGCTTCTCATCCTTTTCTTCATCCTTTTCGTCATCCAGACTTCTCAGCCTTTTCTTCAGCCTTTTCGTCTCCAGACTTCTCAGCCTTTTCTTCATCGTTTTCTCTTCATCCAGGCTTCTCAGCCTTTTCTTCATCCTTTTCTTCATCCAGACTTCTCAGCCTTTTCTTCATCCTTTTCGTCATCCAGACTTCTCAGCCTTTTCTTCATCCTTTTCTTCATCCAGACTCTCATCCTTTTCTTCATCCAGACTTCTCAGCCTTTTCTTCATCCATTTCTTCATCCAGGCTTCTCAGCTTTTTCTTCATCCAGACTTCTCAGCTTTTTCTTCATCCAGGCTTCTCATCCTTTTCTTCATCCAGGCTTCTCATCCTTTTCTTCAGCCTTTTCTTCATCCAGACTTCTCAGCCTTTTCTTCATCCAGGCTTCTCATCCTTTTCTTCATCCTTTTCTTCATCCGGGGCTTCTCATCCTTTTCTTCAGCCTTTTCTTCATCCAGACTTCTCAGCCTTTTCTTCATCCAGGCTTCTCATCCTTTTCTTCATCCTTTTCTTCATCCGGGCTTCTCATCCTTTTTTTTCATCCTTTTCTTCATCCAGGCTTCTCATCCTTTTCTTCATCATTTTCTTCATCCAGTCTTCTCAGCCTTTTCATCATCCATTTCTTCATCCAGACTTCTCAGCCTTTTCTTCATCCTTTTCTTCATCCAGACTTCTCAGCCTTTTCTTCACCCAGGCTTCTCATTCTTTTCTTCATCCTTTTCTTCATGCTTTTCTTCATCCAGACTTCTCAGCCTTTTCTTCATCCAGGCTTCTCAGCCTTTTCTTCATCCAGACTTCTCCGCCTTTTCTTCATCCAGACTTCTCAGCCTTTTCTTCATCCTTTCTTCATCCTTTTTTTTCATCCAGCTTCTCAGCCTTTTCTTCATCCTTTTCGTCATCCAGACTTCTCAGCCTTTTCTTCATCCTTTTCTTCATCCAGGCTTCTCATCCTTTCTTCATCCAGGCTTCTCAGCCTTTTCTTCATCCTTTTCTTCATCCAGGCTTCTCAGCCTTTTCTTCATCCTTTTCTTCATCCAGACTTCTCAGCCTTTCTTCATCCTTTTCTTCATCCAGGCTTCTCAGCCTTTTCTTCATCCTTTTCTTCATCCGGGCTTCTCAGCCTTTTCTTCATCCAGACTTCTCAGCCTTTTCTTCATCCTTTTCTTCATCCTTTTCTTCATCCAGACTTCTCAGCCTTTTCTTCATCCTTTTCTTCATCCTTTTCTTCATCCAGGCTTCTTAGCCTTTTCTTCATTCCCCTCCGGGTTGCGACCTTGTCGTGGTCGGAGGGCTTACGTGGTCCAGTGATCCCTTAGGCTTTGCGGTGGGGGCATCAATACTTGGAGATAGTCTGGTTTTTTTCACACTGCTTGTAGGCCTGAGAGGTGAAGATGCTGTATGGCCTAAGCGTAACGTGGTAAGGAGTTGATGCCCCTGGTAGGGCTTCCCATGTCAGATAGGCTAAGGGTGAGGATCCTGACTAAGAGTAACCCGTCTTTCTCCTTTCTGTTTTCTGCCTTCTTATTTGGCCCTTTACTATCTTCGTCTCCCCTTCAAGTCTTCTTTTCCACACTCCTTTTTTTCTCTGGGTCCTCCTAAGATCCGCCGCGTTTGCCGTGCGGTGCGACCTGTGTCGGAGGGGAATGAGATCCTGGTGATTGAGAGGGCCAGTGCTTTGGAAGCCAGCGCTCTCAACACATCACTTTGGCTCGGACCTCTCCTAGACAGGGAGTACACTTTGGCCCGGTGTACTAATCGGCTCCCCTTCTTGGGGCTGGGTCAAGACAGGCAGTTTTCCTGCTGGCCAAGTTAACCCCTGCAGTGCTCAGCTCTCTGTTCCCGGAGTTGAGCATGATCAGGGGGATAGGTTAGTAGTTTCTGTTTGTCGTATGTCTCTCCCGAAGCCTGGAAGGGGTC
Source organism: Conus ventricosus (assembly GCA_018398815.1). Lineage (NCBI taxonomy): Eukaryota > Metazoa > Mollusca > Gastropoda > Neogastropoda > Conidae > Conus > Conus ventricosus. Next base: position 31,624 of record JAFLJL010014836.1, on the reverse strand, counting down.
AAGACATTGGTTTCTTGGCCCTGGCCCCTTAGTTGGACTCCAAGGTGGTGGGTAAGGGAGGGATGAAACACAATAAACTTAATATGCTTTATCAAAAAACAACCCCCCCCCCAAAAGGAAGAGAAGGCAGCATCCCCTATTTCAGGGACTTCAATTCTGATAGTGATTCAGATACAGAAGTACGAACAGAGGACAGGTTTTGGGCTTCCTGGCTCGTGATGGAAGGGACGGAGCAGGAAAGACCCCTTTCAGCTCTGAGCCCTTTTGCTATTCAAAAGGGCTTTCAAGTATAGCAGTGACCTCGCTCCATAAAAAGGTTGAGGAATGGCTCATTTCTCATTCAGTGTAAATCGCAAAAACAATCTGAACAGCTGCTGAAGGCAACAAATTTAGTGGACAGGGCGATCAGGTGACTCCCCACAAACAGTTAAATTCATCGAAAGGATTGATTCGCTGCAGGGATTTATCAGGTGTTTCAGAGGCAGAGATCAAAACGGAGCTGGCGTCCCAGGGTGTGACGGAGGTACGCAGGGTGACTGTAAAGAAGGGTGCAGAAAGAGTGGACACCAACACCCTCTTTCTGACGTTCTGCACCTGTGTTGCCTCCGGTCATCAAAGTCGGTTACTTGAACGTCAGGTTCAGTTATAGTTCCGTCCCCATTGAGGTGCTTCCGATGTCAGAGGTTTGACCATGTCAGAGACCGCTGTTCTGGCAGAGTGTGCGTGTTTGCTGCAAGGCAACCCATGTTGGGCCGTGCAAAGATCCGGCACATTGTGCAAACTGCGGTGGCGACCATCCCTCCTCTTCACGAAATTGTCCTTTTTGGATTCAGGAATCTGCAATACAAAAAGTTAAAACAGAAAAGAAGATCTCCTTTTTTGAAGCCCGGAAACAGGTTGTGGCAGTCAGTCGCCGACAGCTTCTTCGTATGCTTCGGCTGTAAAGAAAGTTCCCACAGTTCCAACTCGGTCAGTCCTGCTGTCAGACTGATGACTTTACGTTTTCGAAGATATTGCAAGGAAAACTGTCAGCTCTGGTGGAAGCAGGTCCACCACCTTCCAATCCAAAGTGACTGCCCCTGGTGGAGGAAAAAAATCCGCCACCCCTCAGACTGCCCAGCAGTCTACAACATCGCTGCTGGGCAGATTAAAAACCAGCAATTCCGCCTCGAACTCTCCTATCCAGTGCCCGTGCGGCAAGGGAGTTCCACCCAGTGTGGAGATGGTGGAGATAAGGAAAATACCTCCACCATCTCCCAAATCCAGACCTCACCATCTCCAAACTCCAGCCTTTGTCACCTGCGGGCAAGTCTGCCAGCAGGTCCAAAGACCAACACAGTCCAGTTATACTCAATAACAAATTCGCTCCATTAGAAGCGGACGTTGAAGAGGAGATGACCTAATTTCTCTCCTTTTCGCTTCTGCACCATGGATAGTACAATATTCCATTGGAATATCCGTGGATTACATTCCAACTTTGAGGAGCTGCAGCTTCTGTGTCAGTCTCTAAAACCTTCCGTTGTGCTCTCAAGAAACTCAATTCAAACCAGAAGACCTTTACTCTTTCTGGCTTTAATATTCTTTCAAAACCTGCACAACCACCCACATTGGGACTGTCGGGCGGTGTTGCCCTTCTCCTACACAAAACTTTGCTGTATAGTCCTGTCACTCTGTCTACCTCCCTTCAGGCTGTGGCTGCGAGAGTCGCTCTCCACAAGACTGTGACAATCTGTTCCCTTATCTTCCACCTTCTGTCCCGTTTGTCGTCAGGACCTTGTCAGTCTGATAAGAGAACTTCCTCGACCTTTTTTGCTGTTGGGTGACTTTAACGGTCACAATCCTCTTTGGGGTAGTGTCGGTACGTCATCCAGAGGTCTGCTAATTGAGGATGTCCTTTCGGATTTAGATTTGTGTTGTCTGAACGACGGATCTGCAACTTACACTCCACTCTTCCACAGTTCACTTTCGTGTTTAGATTTGTCGGTTTGTGACCCCTCGCTGGTCCTGGACTATGAGTGTCTGTCCATGACGATCTGCACGAAAGTGACCATTTCCCTGTCTTTTACAACCTGTAATAACTGAACACGTCTCTGTCTCTCAACATCTAAATTATAAGAAAGCAAACTGGGATCTATTTGCAGCCACTATTTCAAAAGAATTCGGGACACGATTTTCTTCAGAGTCCGGACCCAGCAGAATCACTGACTAACACTGTGATCAAGTGTGCTTAAAACTTGTATTCCAGTGTCTTCCGATAAACTTCAAATGCCAAAAACACCCTGGTTTGATTCAGACTGCCAACAAATTTCCAAAGTTCGAAAACGGGCTCAGCGTCAGGTGTACCAACGACCTTCGGGTCCCAACGCTCGAGCCCATCAAAAACTCCGTGCTAAATCTAGACACACTTTTAAAATCAGTAAACGTCGGTCCTGGAGAAGCTTCTGCTCCAGGCTGACATCAAAACTTCCAAAAAAAGTGTGGAACATCATTAAGAAAATCAAAGGGAAGAACACCTGTCCCACTGTGAACCATCACAGTTTCGGATTCTTTAATAACAGAGAAGAAAGCATTGCTAATCTGCTTGCTTCAACCATTGAAAAGAATTCCTCCTCTTCTAATAAATCAGCCACTTTTGTCAAAAACAAAAACCCTAAAAGAAAATTCACCCTGCAACTTTTCGTCCGACAACATGGAAGACTACAATCTTCCTTTCACGTTAAACGAGCTGAAATCTGCCTTGCTTTCTGCAGCGATTCCTCTCCAGGTATAGATGAAATCCATTATCAGCTGTTGAAACATCTCCGCTAGAAGTCTGAACATACTGCTACAGGTCTACAACCATGTGTGGACTACAGTTTTTTTCCACCCTCTTGGCGAAAAGCCCTCATTATTCCCATCCCCAAACCTGGAAAAGATCTTTCTAATCCTTCAAATTACCGTCCCATAGCTTTGACCAGCTGTGTTTGTAAATTGATGGAAAAAATGGTCAATGCTAGGCTCATGTGGAAACTTGAAACCGATGGCCTTTTGGCGAAAGAACAGTGTGGTTTCCGCAAACATCGGACTACCGTTGACCATTTGATTCGTCTGGAATCTACACTTCGGAACGCCTTTCTGAACAAACAGCATGCAGTGGCAATTTTCTTTGACTTGGAGAGGCCTACGATACCACCTGGAAGTCGGGGATACTTCATGATCTCCACGATCTGGGTTTCGGGGTCATCTTCCGCTTTTTATTCAAAATTTTTTGGCAGAACGACAGTTTCAGGTCCGGGTTGGCACCACTCTCTCTGATGTCCACGAGCAGAGTTGGGTGTTCCACAGGGGAGCATACTATCTCCTGCCCTCTTTAGTATTAAGATCAACAACATTGTGTTCAATCAGTTCAGCAGGGTTCAGACTGCTCATTGTTTGTGGATGATTTTGCTGTCTACGCAACTGAAGCCTGTACCCGAGTGTCCAGCGCAGCTCCAGCTTTGCGTAGATAAAATCCATCGTGGGCGGATGAAAATGGTTTCACCTTTTCTCCAACAAAGACGCAGTGTTTCACTTCCATAATTTCCGTCAGTTTTTCCAGATCCGGAAATTCAAGTTGGGAAATTTCCCATCCAGCTGTTAAAGAGGCCAATTTTGGGAGTTATTTTTGACCAGAAACTTAACTTTCTCAGCCATTTAAAAAACCCTCAAAACTGTTCCCAAAAGCACTGAAATTTTGCGGGTCGTAGCGCACACCGACGGGGGCGCTGAAAGAAAAAATTTTTTGCACCCTACAGAGCCCGGGGCCGTTCAAAACTGGACACTTTTGTGCTGTCTACGGCTCCGAAGACCCTTTTTCCAAACCCTTGGACCCTATCCACCACAAGGGCTTGTCTCTGTTTGGAGCGTTCCGCCCCCCCCCCTGGTACACCTGTACGCAGAGGCGGCAAACCTTTCATTGTCCAACCGCGGCTGAAACTGTTTTTAAATTTTATATCCGACTGTTCCAGAACCGCAAAATCCTGCCTATGACTGGTCTTGACCCTCCGTTCCAAATAAGTTTGAAAAAAAAACCCTAAATGTATTCCGCCTTTTTGGTCTCGTAGCACCCTCACTGGGGAATGCGGTCTAAACCGGGGATATTTTCTGATTTTTCCATTTCCCGGATCAACCTCCGTGGACCTTTTTCACCCCCGGTTTCGTTTGATCTTGCAGTTTTTTTTCCCAAAGAGCTACCAGCTCTTTGGCGTAAAAGCCTTTGTATGCTGACCCTGTTCGAAATTCCCATCCTATCAAAAAGTTTTACGCTTTCCCAAGTCTGGGGATGGAGTGGCCTGTGCACCCCACGCCCGGGGGCCCTTCTCAGATAGGTTGGAACATACCATTCCATGTTTTTGTCTATTCTGCGAACTTACTCCCGGGTACGGTTTGAAGAAAAATTCCATTTTTCAATGAGGGATTTTCGGTTCTGTGGGATTCCTTATTTGGAACCCATAGCGGCAGAAACCTTCAGCCCAGAATTTTGCATTTCTTTGAACTTTTTAGCAAGTTGAAAGCGGGGGTTTACAATTTTACTCTTGTTTGGTTTCCTGGTCATGTTGGCATCGGGGGGAACAAAAATTTTTATCGTTTACCCAAAGAACGCCACAAAGAAAAATGCCCAACATTTTATCCCCGTTCAATGTAAACCCAAAATAACGATTATGGAGGACCTCTCAGGAGGATTGGGAAAACCAGACAGAAAAAAACTCTTCGTTTTGACTCGCAGCTTTCCTAGGATCTACCACTCCTGGCGACAAGGGGTTTGTATGCACTCGTTCCAAATTCCCATCCATCAAAAAGTTTTTATGACGGTTCCAAGTCTGAGGATGGAGTGGCCCGGGCGCCTACTGCCCTGGGGCTCCCCTTTTCAGAATTTTTGGAACATATACATTCAGATGCCTTTTCTATTCTGCTGAATTTCTGCTCTAGTACTGGCTTTGAAGATAATCTCCCCTTTTTCGAGGGGGACTTTCCCCGGTTCTGTCGGATTTGCTGTCAGTTGGAGGCCTACTGGGCCCCAACCTTCAGCTTTCCAAAATTTTTTCTTTTTTTTGAACTTTTAGCAAGTTTAAGGCGGACGGTTACAACATTACTCTTGCTTGGTTCCTGGCCATGTGGGCATCGGCGGGAACGAAATGGTTGATCGTTTAGCCAAGAACGCCACAAGAGAGAAACTGTCCAACACTTATATCCCCTGCTCAGATGTGAAACCCAAAATTAACGATTATGCGAGAGACCTCTGGCAGGAGGATTGGAACACACAGACGAATAACAAACTCTTTCAGATCCGTCCAAACCTTAAAGACTTCCTCCCATCTACGTCGGGTGGTCGTAAAGAGGAAAGGGTTCTGTGCCGGCTGCACACCGGCCATTCGTATTTTACCCATTCTTACCTTTTAAAAGTGAAGAAGCTCCGTGGTGCATTCCATGTCATGCACCACTCACAATGAAACATGTTCTTTTTAGAGTGTTGGGACTTGCACGATGTGAGACACAAACTTTTTACAGCGGAGTCCATGAAGATCCTGTTCAGG
>JAFLJL010014836.1:0-25972 GCA_018398815.1 Conus ventricosus | reverse complement strand
GGACTGTATGGAAATGGGTCAGAACAATGTTAACCCCGAGGGAAACCCCCCTTTGTACCGAAACGGCCGGCCGAGATTCGAACCCGCGACCCCAGGATCACGAGTCCGGCGCTTACCAAGTGAGCTATTCTGGTCCCTATTCTACATTTTCCAAATAATGTTCTAACTTGAGTTTAAACGGTGTATAACTGGTGGCTCCTGATCGTAGAAAGGTAATAAACAGATAAAACAAAAACAAATGGACCTTTACATGGGAAATGATACGTTTTTCCCGGCAGCTGGAGGGTGGGTTTCGCCGTCATGAATACGGGCTGGTACACCCATGGGGATGCTACTTTAAGGCTGTTATGAGTTGCACCCTGCGTTGATTTACCTCTGTTCAGGAGCAGTTATGTCCCTTGATTTTTAAAGGGAGTTGTCCTGCACGTCCCTGTCCCCTCGTCAACACAGCGCGGGCCCTCCAAGGGTGGTACAGGACTGCTTAAAGGCAGATGAAGACAGTGCTTCTCTGGGTCCTCCCCAGCACCTTCGGGTTTTTCTTTTTCTTTTTGCCTTAGCTGGGACTGACCTGGAGAAAGGTCCAGTGATGGTGAGGAAAGGACCCACTGCCCACAGGGAAAGTCCTGTTGACAGTGGGAAAGGACTACAGTTTGGATTCTCTCTTGAGGGCATATAACAGCGAAGGGCGAAAGTTTGGCTGTGTCTGGAGTGGTACTATTTCATCTGTCCGTGGGCAGAGTGGTTGGGTCTGGGGGGGTGTGCTCGGCAGCTGGAGGGTGGTGTTTTTCGCGGTGGGCTCTGCAGTCTTGAAATACGGGCTGGTACCCCCCAGGGGGATGTCTTTAAGGCTGTTATGAGCTGCATCTGTAGTCTGATTTACCTCTGTTCAGGAGCAGTTATGCCCCTCGATTCTTTAATTTGGAGTGTCCTGCGCGTGCCGTACCCATCGTCAACACAGCGCGGCCTCCAAAGGGTGGTACAGGACTGCTCTAAAGGCAGTGAAGACAGTGCTTCTCTGGGTCCCCCCAGCACCTTCAGGTGTTTCTTTTTCTTTCAATGATACGTGTTTCCCCGCATTTTTAATACTTGTCGTGGGAGAACAGTCTACGGGAAGCAAATCTTCTGGCCCCGGGGTTTTGGGTGGTGGTTTATCTCCCTTGAGCGAAAACCCCCTGTGTTTCGTCGTGTTGTGCATTTTCGGTTTGTGGTTAGTGAATGAATAATTATTTTAGATTATTTCAGTTGTTAAATTTATGTTTGGGGTTGGTATGGCTAGTTATAAATTGTTTAGTTACTGTCAGACACGTAAGGTTGAGAGGAAAAACACCTATACTAACACCCCTCTCCCTCTCATACAACAAAACCCACACAACGTCAAAAAATAAACATTTTTTTTTCAATAAACCGCTGTCGCCCCATGCACACACCACCATCCCTGCACAAAAAATAGACCAACATCAACAGTACACACAAAAACAAAATATCCCAAACCCAAAAAGCCCAAGCATACATCATAACCAGGCTGCCAAGCAACCACCCCCGGTGACCAACCCGGGGCACAACACTTAGATCACAATAATGGCCATAAATTTGTTACGATGCACAAAACTTCCCCCAAACGAACCCCCACAAACATGTGAGTCATCAACTTATTGTCTCAGATGCACTGTCCCGGTGAAAACTAGGCACACTGTAGCTTGTGGGACGCACAATTTAGATCAGTAATGTTTTCGCCCACCACACCGTTGACGAGGAGTAACTTTGGAAACAGCAACGACGACGCGATGCGGAAGACGATTTTATTCGAGGTTATGCTGTAAAAACCCCCGAAATCACAGCCAAAGACCCCCGACGATAACGCCTGTAATAGCTCCCCCCAAAGATAGGGTTGACGAGTGGTGGTCTCCCACCAAAAACCCCATGGGCGGCGTTCCCCAGCACGCCAACAACGCGGCAGGCTGCAACCCGGGTGGCCCCCGGGGGTGTCGCCCCTGGGTCGGCCTGGGCCCGCTCCGCCTGGGGGGCCCTGGGTCGTTCCCCCGGGGTCGGCCTGGGTCAGTCGCCTGGGGGGGGTTTTGGTCAGCCCGCCGGGGGGTGGGTCTTTTTTCCCGGGGGCCGTACATCGCCAGACGTTGGAAAAACCCCGGTGTGCATCCCCCTGAACGGGTCGCTGGGAACGAAACCCCTGATGTTTTTCAGGGCTGGATTCACACTAATTTGCGTATTCTACATTTTACTTGTCAGAGTCCGCCCAATAGAGCCAGTGTACGCTGCACCCTGCCGACAATTACTATGCACAAGGGCGAAAAACCTCAAAAAACGATGTTCAATTCATTGACGGGCCCGTTTCAATATTCCCCCATCCAATGTCACTGACTTAAGGGGGCCCAAAACACGACAACCTTTCAGAGTCACAAAACAAAAAAGGCATTAAAACGTCCCAAACCCACAACTGATTCTAGTGCTCCATGGGTCATAAAAGAACCCCCCTCAACTATGCCCCTGCCCCCAAACGGGCTAAAAAACAGAAATCTGGCCCCATCCAGTAACACATCAACACCCCATAAGATTTGACCCCGGTCTCAAAACAAAAAAAGAAAAAAACGACACCCGCCATATGACATACTGCAATTACCTGGCTGGGATATAACATACCCAGCAGGCGGGGACCCAAATATAACACAACTCAATGAATCAGGTAACCCAACGGCGCAACAACAAAAACGTCGCTCCCAAAAAAACCCAATAGCAACCCCAACCAAACATTAACAAATAGTCAGAATCTCCGTTTCCCAACCCGCCGTAGGAGTCAATTAGTAATGGTAACGTAATACAAAAAAAAAAAAAAAAAAAACGGAAAAAAACTCAGTAGCTGCATCAGTTTTAAAACCACGGCAGCAAAGAAAAATAATATGACATCCGCATCCTTTTATCAGACAACAATCCACAATAAATTTATTATTTGTTATTAACGTTGCTTAAATCCACCCGACCCACGCGAGCCCGTTAAGGGACGACCCCCCGTCACAAATCGAAAACTTCATTGCACATGCGTAAACTGGCCCGACGCGGGCCCCCCCTACCAGAACACAAAAGGGGGGAGGCCCCGGGAAACGAGTCCGTCTGCGGCAATGATTGGAAGTGCAGTTTTAAAAATGTTGGGCCACGGCTTCCCCAAATTTTTCAAAAAAAAACCCTGGCCCCTGTACCTTAGCCATGTTCTCAAAACGGGACGTCCGCGCTCCCGCACCCGCCCACCCATGAGTTTTGGAAACCCATGCCACTTTGCAAACACATTATCAACACGTCATCCCCCCCCCCCCTTTTCCTCTACTATCACTTCCCCTAACCTTTCCGTAACTCCCAATAGCGCGCCCAAAAAAAATTAAAAACCCCCCCTGCGATTCTCCTTTCAAAAAATAAAAAAGAAATTTTAAGTATCATATAGCAACAGATAAAAATCTCAAACCCGCCCCCCCCCCCCCCACCCTAGGACAGTTTCCCAAAAAATTAAAGAAAAGCTGGGTTTTGACTCAACTGGGTATAGATAGGGAGGCCTACCCACTGCCAAAATGGACTACACCTACAAAATTATTGCTTTTTCAAAATTTAACCTTTACGCCACAAAACACATTCGCCCAAGCCCCTATTTACAAAGTTTAAACTCAGCTAAATGATCGTCCCCTCACTTAGAAAACAGCCAAACCCGCTTAAAACTTACCCAAACCCTTTGGCAAACACCATAGGGAGGGCCCACATGCTACACCCTAACAAAATTTGTGGCGTCACAGAATAAACTTGATCTGAATCGGCCCCCTTTTTAAAATAAAAAGAGACCCCACTTGGGGGGCCCAGGAACACCCCTCCCAAAAAAACCACCCCCCCTCGGTCCAAAAGACCCAATGCCAAGAGTCCTGTGCACCCCAGCCAGAGACAGAATGCTTAGCGTCCCCTGCGCCCCTGCGGTAGAATGCGGACATCACTAAAACAGATTTCCCCGTGAAAGGCCAACCTGCCGGGAGAAACAAGATGCACATTTTGGGGTTTTGACATTCGCTAACCCGGGCGTTTAACCCCGGGAAGTTCTCCCTTCCCAACCCAACGGCTCGTAAATGCCAAACTAAAAATACAAAAATGTTCCGGGTTGTGTCACTTCTCCTTCCTTCCCCCCCTTTTTCTTTTTTTGATGCACGTCCAAAACCGAGCTGGGGTCATGACAAACCCCCCCCCAAAAGACCCCAATATGGTTTTCAAGAACCCAAGACATGACACAGAGCTACGAGCCCTTTCCTAAAAAACCGTATGACACTTTAAACCAGGACTAGTACCATCACCCCTGGGGAACCCCAAATCTGCAAAACCCCCCAGCTGACTCCAGCGGGACACCCGATTTCAAATTGGCAAAATCCTCTTAACCCTGCTGAGAAAATCGCCGCTAATTGTTTCCCGGTTTGTCCCCAAAAAACTGGAACGTGGGCTGGAGCGCCCACCTTGTCACTTCCCAGGGTTTTGATTAAACCCGGTGTGGTACGCAGGGGAGTGATCAGTTTGGACGGTGAATGTTTCCCGAAAAATAGGTGGCAAATTTCTGAACCCCCCACAAAAGTCCCAAAAAATTTCCCTTTTCAATGTGGGGTGTTTAGTCGCTCCCCCAATTCTTGTGGGCCGCCGGGCCACAATCCCCCATCATGTTTTGGAAAACCAACACAGCTCCCAGTCGCCCCTGACGCTTTCTGGGGAAAAATGTTCCCGCAGGGGCACCCTGACATGGTGGGGTGAAAACTGCCCTTAACTTCCTAAGGCCCTTTCACAATTTTTCGGCCATCGGACCTGTCTAGGCGGCCCCTTTTTGTAGGTTTCAAAGGAAAGGCTGTCCAAAAACCGGGGATAAAACCGTGGGTAAAAACCAAAATAAACCCCAAAAAAACTCTTACCTGCTTTTTGGTTGGGGTTCGGCGCACCCTTGACTGACATGTCTTGTCCTCCACGGGTGAATTTTCCCTTCCCCAATCCGTGGCCAGAAAAACGCCCCTTGCCCCCCCAATCCACTTGGTTGGTGTGCTGACAACGAGCATTCTCCAGCCCTGAATAGGCACGCGGATTTCTAGGTGTGCCCCTCTGCCCTTGTAGAAACCAACACGTCGTCGATGAAGTTGTCGACATCCCCCCCGGGCAACGGCGAAGCAATTCCCCTTTCTCTCTTTTAAAAAAGCTCCCGCAGTGCACGGTCCAAAAGGCAGATTACTGGAACTCCCCGAGGGAAACAAATCCCATCTTGGGCGGTTTCCTTTTCCCCACGGGATTCCCAAATACCCTTGCCAGGTAAATCTTGCTAAAAACCCCGCTTCTGTCCCAATTTTTAAAAACAGGAAAATAAATTCGGGCTCGGCTCCAAATCGAACCCCCAAAATTGTTCAGTCGTGGTATCCCCGCAAAAAACAAAATTTCCATCCTTTTTCCCTCCCCAAGACCCTGGAGTGGTAAGGTGACCGGAGGGCTCAATAAGTCTAATTTTGCATACCCTTTCCACTTCCCCCCGGATTTTTCCCCTGAAAGCAATGGGATTGTTACGGCTTGGGGACCAAGGGTACTCGGACGACAATTCACATGAATTTCCCAAGGCGTACAGCTGGAAAGTCCGAAAGAACGTCCAAACTCCGAGTGAGCCCCTTGACCTCGCAGGAACATGGATCCTCTCCCAAAATGACGCTCCGGGGCCCCTCAGGGGCTGTCAGCGGAATAAAGGGAATTTTCCCCCCCCTAGGGGCAGTGGGTGTTTCCCCATTTTTCCCCCACACTCCGCTTGCACTTCACGGGGGTTTTGTAGCTCGCGGGGCCCTCCGAACTCTTAAGCGTTGGGCAGGGAAACACTGCTTTTTGGCCCATCGGGCCCTTGTAGTCCCCCTCCCCCAAACCCTCCCTTCCAGGTGGGGCCCCCGAGGCGCTCCGCTTTTTGTTTTTCAAGGCCCGCAGGACCAACACTCTAGCCCCTACTGGAACGATCGTTTCCTCGCCGGAGATCAAAGTGTGCTTGTTTCCCCAGGGGCAGTGGCAGTGGGTTTCCCGGGCCCCAAAGAAATGTTCAGCATTCTTTTTTGAGGTCCCCCAAATACTCAATGGATGTCTTTAGCTCGCTCCTCAGGGCGCCCCGACCCCTAGTATCTGCATAGGTCCCCGCACTGCTCGCCCAAAAAACGTTAAAAAGGGGGAAAATCCGTGGGCTTGGGTATTCCCCGGTGGGAAAAAAAGCAGCCCCCGGACCCATCGATCCCACTCTCTGGTTTGTCCGTACCAAACGGCGCATATCCTCTTGGGGTCCCTTTAAAATTTTTCCCACTGCCCATTGATGGCATGGTTTCGGCGTGGTATTCAAACCTTTAGGGCCCAGCAGAGGTCATTTCCCTTTCATCACCTGCCCAGTGAACTGTGATCCCGTCCGAAAGCATGCTTGGGTATCCCAGTGTGACACTGGTGAATGCAGCCTGGCCATCCCTCCGTGAGATCTTAAAGGCATCGCTTGGGTATTGGTGGTTGGAGTTCCCATGCCCAGTATATCCCGATGCCCTCGTCCCAAAATCGGCGTCAACGGTGATCAAATCTAGTCCCCTTTGGTAAAGGGTTTGCTCAGGGGCTTCTTGCCAAGGGTAGGTGGAAACCCCGACCCTTGTGATGGTCCCGGACATGCGGGCATGACTGGCAAAACCCTCGCGATGTGGGCATTTTCCCGGGCCCGTAGGTGAGGTAGAATCCTGACTTGGTCTTCGTGGTTCAAGTGCCAAATTGGGAACCTCGTGGCCAAAAGGCATAGGGGCCCTGATTCTTTCGGTCGAAACCCGTGTACATGCTTCCGGGGTTTCCCCAAAAACCCTCCTGTCCCCATCCCTTTTTAAGGTAACTGTTTTCCCCGTCCACCCCGGACCCAGTTTACCTCGTTCCCTTTCCCTTGCTTTACTAAAGGGGGGGGTCCCCTCTTTGTCCCTTGTAATTTTTTTAAGTAGAATCAAAATGATCCCTCGGGACAATGGTCGCTGGGGTTCCTTGTCCTTCGGGGCCCTGGCTTCGTCTGTAAACCCGGAGGGTGTCCGGCCAGCATGCGGGAATCGTTCTAAGGCGCCCCTCGTTTCCCGGATAAAATTTTCCCCAAATGGGTTTTCACTGGCCGCTCCATGAGGGGGCGCGGAAATCCCTGTGACAAACGGCGAGCGATGTCAACCAGGCCACTGGTAGTCGAACTGACACCGGGATCAGCCAAGTGATCAGGACGGCTTCTCCGTGTATTGATCAGGATGTCCCGTGAGAAGCCACCACTAAAAAACCCCGTCCTGGCCCCAAATCCCTGTCCATAATCCCGTGCCTGAATCTCGCCCTAGGGGAAAGGCTTCTTGGACTGACACACACGAAAAGGGGGGGGACTTCACCACATCTTCAGCCCCTCCGGCACTTAAATTGCCCCTCCCGTGTTACGACGTGGGATCCCTAATTTTGTGGCCTGTTCCCCCACAGGAAACACTTTACTTTTGTTCGGGGGAGGGCTTGAGGGGCAGTGTTTGGGGGGTTTGCTGTCGGTGGCCCGAGCCCTAGGCGGGCTCTGCCCCTTGGGGTTTTTTTAGCCCCCGTACCCTCTCTCTTTTTTGCAGTGCCCCCCAGTCGCCGGGCCCTTGCCCCCACAGTAGCCTCCGGGCCACCTGTCGCTGTTGGGGGGGAGACACGACGCCCCTAGTGGTAAGTGGGGGGTTTCAAGTCGATCATTGTTCTGTGGGAACAAGCCCTGAATCGGTCGCGACTGCGGATTTTTTCCCTGCTGCCAGAACCACAAATCCGGCGGGACCTTTTCTGTCGAGTGCTCAAAGGTTTCGTCGCCCCTTCTTCTCGCCCGGAAGCGTTGCCTGTATGCTCTGCCCCAGGGGAAAAAAACTTAAGCAAAGTGCCTTGCCCTGGCCGTAGTCGTGAGACCCTGGGGGTAGTCTCACCCTGCCCCCCTCCCCTTCCCTCAAGAGGCCCCACCAACTCTCGACCACGCTTGCCTCCAGGGGCACAAGCTAGCCATCCTCTCGAAATGGGACAGATAGGCGTCGACATCCTCCCATCCGCAAGGGTTTAAAGTGTACACTGGGGGCATCCCCCTGGTTTCCTTCCTCCGTTCTCTTCCCCCTTCTTCCTCGTCCCTCGTCCCTGAGCTTCTCCTTGAGACCGTCGTCCTCTACCCCACCCGCTGCTGCTCCGCCTCTCTTATAAATAACCTCCTGGGTTGAGCCGCAACTCTTCCCCCTTGGCCTCGCGCAAAAAAAAAGCCGAAAATCTTCCCCCTTTGCGGCTCCTTTTTTTCCTGCGCATCCGCTTTGAGAGTATCTCCTTTTCCCCTTGCCCCCTGCTCTTTTCCCTGCGCATTCGCTTGAGACGTATTCCTCTTCCCTTCCCTTGTTTTTTCCGGGGGCCATCTGTCCGGGCGTGCCAACAAAGTCTGAAAACTCCCCCCCCTGTCCCCCATGCTTCGACCAAACCCGACTATTTGTGGCCAAGGGCCCAGCTGTTGCTCCCCCAAACCCCCTTTCCCCAAACCTCCCTGCATTCCTTAATCCGGAGGTTGCGCAGGAGTTGGCTTCCTGGCCCGGGCCCAGTTGTAAACGCAATTTACGGTCCTGGGGTGTGCGACATACTGAATGTTCCTACTAAAACGCGCTGACATGCACGATTCCCCAAGAGCAAACGACCTATGCCGACCCCCGGTAGAAAGTTAAAAACCAAAAACTATTTAAATTTTTCCCAATTATAACAAACCCCTGGAGTAAACTCAACCAATGTAGGGAAACGACCCCCAACTCGTTCCCTTACATTCCCAAGGGGGGGGACAACCGTGGAAACAGGAAAGCTACTAAACCAAATACACCCTGTCAATGTTTAGCAAACATAGGCATTCAACTAAACAAATTTTTTTAAATCATATCAACTCATCAATACAATGCAAATGCGAAACCCAAAATTTCACATGTCATTTAAAATAAATCACCCCCGATAAGTTGAAAGGCCAGACATTAAAACCACAAATCACAGGGAGGGTCCACCAACCCACACGACACGCATCAACCTATTACAAAAAAATATCCATTCCATTACCACAAAAACCCCCATGCAAACAAACATTACAGAAAAAGCACTCTTTTCCCACCACTAACAATGGAAATTAGCAGGTCTTACCGCCTGAGTGCCTTTGTCTTTCCCTCCCCCTTATAGGCAGCCCCCTCCACCTCCACTAACTTCACACAATACAAAACGACACAGGACAGGAAAAGGAATTGGGTTTGCTTAACAGCCCCTCACAGTTCTAATCGCGCCGCCCCCCTAACCCAAAGGGCGCACCCAACCAAAACCCCCGCTAAAACACCCCCCCCCCCCTTTTATACCAACACAAAGGTACCCCCCCTCTCCCAAGTTGTCGACACGCTAAGGTCGGGGGAAAAACACCCATATAACACCCTCTCCCCCCTTTTTACCCACCCACAAAACTCACAAATAAACAATTTTTTATTCAATACAACACGCTGTCGTCATGCAACACCACCCCCTGCACAATAGACCCCCCAACATCAACAGTACACAAACACAAAAAATCCCAACAAAAAGCCCCAAAATCATCATAACCAGGTGCCAAGATCACCCACGGGACCCAACCCGGCGCAAACATTAGATCAAATAATGGCCTAAAATTTGTTATGCCAAAACTTCCCCAAAAAGCCCCCACAAAACCCTGGGTCTAACTTTGTCTCGTGCATTGTCGGTGAAAATAGGCCAT
Organism: Conus ventricosus; assembly: GCA_018398815.1. NCBI lineage: Eukaryota > Metazoa > Mollusca > Gastropoda > Neogastropoda > Conidae > Conus > Conus ventricosus. The sequence goes on along the minus strand of JAFLJL010014836.1, from coordinate 16,182 downwards.
GTAGTTTTTGGGACGCCAATTTAGATAGTTAAGTTTTCGCCCCCCACACCCTGACGACGGGGTAACGTGGAGAACGCAACGGGCGGACGATGCAGAAGGTGTATTCGAAGGTTTGCGTAGAAAAACCCCTAATCAACTAAAAACACCACGTAACGCCCTGTAAACAGTGCCCCCAAAGATGGGTTGACGGTAGGGTGAGTTGCCCCACCAACCGGGGCGCGCTTCCCCCCGCCCCCCCCCCCCCCAATGCGGAGGGGCAAGCCTGGGTTTGACCCGGGTAGTTCGCTGGGTCGGCCTGGGGCAGTCCGCCTGGGGCGGCTGGGTCAGTTCCGCGGGTCGGCCTGGGTCAGCTCCGCCTGGGTCGGTTGGGTCAGCTCCGCCCGGGTCGGTCTCTCAGGCCCTCCCTAGCCCAGGTTGGTCAACACCCGGGGCGCCCCCACCCACTTTGAACGGTGGCGCTAGCGGAAACGAACCCTGCATGTCCCTCGTGGCTGGTTACACACATTTGGTATTCCCCACACTTCCTTGCGAGTACGTCAATAGAGCACACGTCGTACAGCGCACCCCCGCCAGCAATTCTATGCCCAAGGACGAAAACCTCAAAAAACGTATGTTATTCATTCATTGATGGCCGTAATATTCCGCCTCCCCAATGTCATGACTTAAAGGGGGCCAAAACGAAACCTTCAGAGTCACAAAAAACAAAAAGGGATTCAAGTGCCCAAAACAACTGATTCTAGTGCTCCTCGTCTCAAAAAAACCCCTCAACTATGCCCCCGCGCCAACACGGGTTAAGCAAACGAAATTCAGGGACCCTCACAGTAACAATCAACACCACCATAAATTTGACACGGTCTCGAAAAAAAACAATGAAACAACTGACACCCGCCTATGCTACTGGGCAATTTCACGGCATGGGGAAAAAAACCCAGCCAGCGAGCAAGGTGACCCAAATATAAAAAACATCAATGACATCGGTAACACCAAAGGGAGCAACAACAATAACAGTGTACCCCCAAAACCAAAAAAACAAAACCCAAACCAAAAAAAAATAAAACATAGTCAGAAACTCCGCATCCAAAATGCAGTAGGAGTACACTTGTAATGGTCACAGTAATACAAAAAAAAAAACAAAAGGAAAAAAACATCGTAGTGCTCAGTTTAAACCCCGCGGCGCAAAAAGAGAAAAAAATATTGACATCCGCACTCCTCTTATCAGTATAAAACCATCAATAAATATTATTTTTTTGTTATTACGTTGCTTAACTCCAGCCGATAGCAGAGCCCGTTTTAAGACGACCCACACTGTCTACAAATCGAAAACTTCATTTCAAGCGTCAATGGCCCCAAGAGGGCCCCCCCCTACCGGAACCAAATGGGGGGGCCCGGAAAAGAGTCAGCGTTGCGCAATGTTTGGAAATGCGTTTTGAAAAAAGTTGGCCCACGGGGAATCCCAAAGTTTTAAATAAAACCATGGGCCCGTATCCTTAGCCTGTTCACACAAAGTGACAGTTCACGCTCCGCCAGCCGCCACGCCCTGAGTTTGGCAACCATGCCACTTTGCCAACACTTTTCAAACGCATTCCCCCCCCCCCCTTTTCTATATCACTTCCCCCCTACCTTTCCCCTAACCCATGCGCGCCCCAAAAAATAAACCCTGCGATTTCCTTTCAAACAAAAAAACACAAGTAATTTTAAGTATACTATGCAAAAAGTACTATAATTCTAACCTCCCCCCCCCCCCCCCCCCCCGCCCAGGACAGATCCAAAAAATTTAAAAGAAAGACTGGGTGACATACAACTGGGTATAGATAGGGGGGCCCACCAATGCCTAAGGACTACACCTACAAAAACTATCTGCTTCTTCACAATTAACTCTTTCGCACACAAAAGACACTACGACCAAAACCCATTTACAAAGTCTACAAAAATCTAGCTCAATGATCGTCACCTCACTTGAAAACAGCCAAAACCCCCCTTCAAACTTACCGGAAACCCTTTGGGCAAAACACCCAAAGTGGGAGGGCCACCACTGACTAACCCCCACCATCTTTTTCGTGGCGTCACCGAATCAACCCTTTATCTGATCGTGACCCACTTTTAAAAGAAAAGGACTCCATTTTGGTGGGCCAGGGAAAAGCCTCCCCAAAACCCCACCCCGGTCCCAAAGACCCAATGCCAAGAGTCTGCCTGACACCCCAGCCAGAGACGAAAGAACTTTGCGTGCCCTGCGCTCCTGCAGGTAGAAGCGGGGCACTCATCAACATGACTTCACGTGCAAGGACAACACAATGACGGGACCCCAAACAAGTGCACAGGTTCTGGTTTGACATTCGCTCAACCCGGGCGTTAAAGACGGAAGTTCTGCCCTTTCCCAACAAAAAGGGCTCCCTGAAACGCCCAAAATAAAACTAAAGACATGTTCCCGGGTGGTCACGTTCCCTTCCTTCACCGCCCCCTTTTTACTTTGAGCCACGTCACACAAAACGGTGGGGTCTGAAGTTTTATTTGGGTTAAAGGGGGACTTTTTGAGTAGGGAATGTTGGTTTAATTTCCCCTTTGAGATTTTCAGGGGGGGGGGGGGGGGGGGGGGGCTTTTGGTTTGAAGAAAGGACAAAAAATGTTTGGGTTGGATTTTCATTGTTTTTTTTTTTTGGATCAGTTTGGTCAATGGGGCACCCAAGGTGGTGATTTTTTTTTTTTCCCCAAGGCCAAAAACCCCCCTTTCATTTTTTGGTCTTCCACTGTCCTTTATCCCATCATGCCCTTTTATCTGCATCACTGCCCCTTCATTGCCTCACTGTCCTCTTCTCTGCCATCACTGTCCCTTCATCTGCCATCACGTCTCTTCATCTGCCATCACTGTCCTCTTTATCTGCCATCACGTCCTTCACGGCCATACTGTCCCCCTTTATTGCCCCAATGTCCTCTTTATCTGCATCACTGTCCTCTATCTGCCTCCTGTCCTTTCATCTGCCCACTGTTCCCCTTTATCTGCCCTCACTGTCCCCTTTATTGCCCACTGTCCTCTTCTTTGCCCTACTGTCCCCTTTATCTGCCCTCCTGTCCTCTTATCGCCTCATGTCCCCTTCATTGCATCACTGTCTCTTCATCTGCCATCATGGCCTTTCATTGGGCCTCATGCCTTTCATCTGCCATCACTGTCCTTTCATTGCCACACTGTCCCCTTCTCTGCCCCTGTTCTTATTGCTCCTGTCCTCTTCATCTGCCTCCTTTTCCTCTTATTTTTGCCCTCATGTCCTCTTCATTGCCATCATGTTCTTATCTGCCCACTGTCCCCTTCATCTGCCCTCATGTCCTCTTCATCGCCATCCTGTCCTCTTTATCTGCCTACTGTCCTCTTCTTGCCATCACTTTTCCCCCTTTTATCGGCCACATTCCCCTTCATCTGCCCTCATGTCCCTTCATTGCCATCACTGTCCCTTCATTGCCATCATGCCCCTTTATCTGCCATCCTGTCCTCTTCATCCCACTGTCCTCTTCATTGCTCAGTCTTTTACTGCCCTCACTGCCTCTTCATCTGCCATCACTTTCCCCTTATCTGCCAAAAACCAAAAAAAAGGAAGAAAAAAAAAAACAAAAACATTTCCACTTTACGTTGTTTTTTTTTTTTTTTTTCTCTTTTTTTCTTCTTTTTTTTTCCCCCAATCTTTAACACCCTGCTAGTTGTATGTTTTCTTTCAAATGGCTATTTTGCTGTTTTAGTGTTTTGGCAATTGTACAAAATGTTTGGGTTTTTTAATGTCTAATGTTGGGTGTTGGACCTCACTCTGATAAAGTGTTATTTTTACGGAAACGGAACCCCTAAAAGAAACAGAGGAATTAAAAATTTTTGTTTTTCATTTTTTTTTACACCACACGCCGACACCAAACCCAAAAAACACAAACAGTGTTTTATTTTTAACTTGTTTGTTTTTCTTCTTCTCTCTCTCCTCTTCTCTCTCTCCCCTTTTTCCCCCCCCCTCTTCCCCCCCCCCCCCCCCCCCCCCCTCTGTGCGCGGCACAGGGGCTGTGTTGTGTGTGGTGCGTTTGTTTTTGCGGTGTGTGTGCGCGTGCGTGGGTGCACGTGTGTGTGCATGCTGCGGCGTGCGTGGTGTGTAAAAATGAAAGCTGATGAGATTTTTATATTTTCCTCAGAGCATCGATTTTGAATTGACTGAAATTGGCAGCTTAGTTCCGTTTTTTTTTAAAAAAATATTATAACATCTTTGCGTTTACAACTGGTTTTTTTCGTAGTATATGTCTGTCATTGTTTTTGTCTAAGAATTCCAAATGCACGTTTCTTCGAAAACAAATTTTGTGTTGTTTTCAGTATATGTTTGACGACAATTTCCCAAAAAGTTTAACCCTTTTGCCCCTTGTTCAATGTAATCATTTTATCGTTGCAAATTTTAAAGTTTCGATTATCCCCGCTTTCATTTTGATGCATTTGTTAGTCGGGTATATTTTTTGTAAAATTTTCATTCAAAACTCTCGTTGGTTTTTTTTGTGCCAAGGGGGTATCTTCCCCACTTTTTTTAACCAGTCCTTTTTTAGGCAAAAAGGGTGCACATGGTTCTTATAACTTAGGAAACACAAAGTTGCACGGAAATCCTTGCAAGTATATGCTTTTTTTTACAAAAAGGGTGGTTTGCAAAAAATATTATTCTATCTTGTTCATAACCCCAGTATTAAAAATTTGTTTGGCCCCTGACACTAGTTTATTAAAGATCCTTGAGGGGGGCTCCTATCTTGTTAACCCCTCCCGGGTTTAAAGATCCCTTTTTGGCCCTACTGTACTAACTTTATATTTTGCCCTTTATCCGTCAGGGGGAAAAGGAATTTTCCCCGATTTTTATGTATGTTATTCCCCAGTAAAGAGGGAAAGGGTGGACATCTTTAGTTTTTAAGATTAGCCCGTTTTTGAGTAATTTTCCAAAATGTGAATGTTTTGTCTAAACCCTTTTAAAAGTGCGCTTTTTGTTTTGCATAAAAAACCCTGACATTCTCACAAAGGGTTTGAAATATTTTTCTCGGAAATTTTAGTCCCTCTTTCATTGTTTGTGGCCTTACAAATTTTTAAACCCGAAGGAAAGCAGATTTTCCGTCTTAAATTTTTCATTTTTAAACCCCTTTTTCTTTCATGCAATTTTGCTTTTTTAAATTTTTCAAATGCCTTTTTTGCAAGTTTTTTAGCCCGGTCTAAAAAGCATGCGATTTATTGATAGTTTGTCCGGAATCCAAAAGTTGCATAACTAGCCCTTTGTAAATAAGAAAAGTTTTTAAATAATATGTATTTTACCCCTTACATAAGATCTTTTTTTCCCCGGAGTGAATAATTTCTGAATATTCTTTTTTTGCAACAAATTTCCTAAAATAAAAATGCCCATTTATCATTCTCATAATAAAAACCCCGAATCTTTAGTTTATTTTTCCCTGTAAAAACCATAAAAACTGTTGCACATGTTTTTTATACCTAGCCAACTGTGATTTATTTTTATTTTTTAACCAAACCCGAAACAAAAAAAAAATATTTTAATCTAAAGCTGATAGTCTGCTGTCTGTCAAAAATAAAAAACCATCTGCATAAAACGCAATTTTGCTTACTTTTGAGCGTATCTCTTTAACCCCCCAAATCAATTCTGTAAAGTTTTACAGTCTTTTATTTTTTGTGAATTCTATAGCCCACAAATATAAAGGGAAAAAAAAGGGCTCTTGTCGGGGTTCCTGTTTCAACCCAAAATCTCTGGGGTCCCGCCCATACAAAAAAACTAAAGTATCAGGGTTAATACTTGAAACCATTTTGAATTCTTCCCCCCAAACCCCCTCTTTTTGAGAGTGTTTTAAAATGAAGTTTTTGATATACTACAAAGCTTGTGTATAATCAATACTTAAAAGCAAACCAGGGAAAAATTTTCTAATTTAGAAGATCAAAAATTTCATCATTTTTTTCAATTTGTGTCGCATCGACGTCCCCTTTATTTTCCAACCCGATCTTCACTTACTAAAACTCTAATTACTTGACATAAAAGATTTGCCAAATTTTTGACAAAAACTTATAATCGCTTTCGTTAACGAAATTGGTCTCCAGTTTTTAAAAAATTTCTAGGTAGATCTTTGCTTTTTGAATTAAATAATGACTGCTTTTTCTGAGAAGGAGAAAGTGTCCCTTTTCAAATGCAGAGTTAAATGATGATGTTTAAAAATTTTTTATTTAACCCAAAATACTTTCAAAAATTTGTTTTAAGCCCCTCATTTCCCGGTGAAAAAACCCTTTTTTAGGGTTTAAAAGTGCAGCAGTTATTCTTTTAAGTTGCTTCACACTTCCTTTGGGTCAGAAAGTGTGGACTGAAGTATAGTATAAAATTTACCATTTGTTCAATTTTCCCGCTCCACCTTTTTCTTTACAACTTGAAAAATTGTCTCGGCTTTTCTTTTTTGACTGTTGTGTAATGATTCATTTTCATCACGAAGTTTTTTTTTCTTTTTAATTTTCTCTGTTTTTCCAAATTTTTAAAATATTTTTTTTTTTTTTTTTTTTTTTTAAATTTTTCTCCTCTTTTAATTTTTAATAAATTTTTTTCATTAAATTTCCCCCGCTGTTTTTTAAGTTTTTTTTTAATTTTTAAAATTTTTGCTTTAATTCTTGTATTTTTAACTTATTTTTTTTGCTTTCTTTTAAAAATTATTTTTAAAACTTAACTTATTTTTAATTTTTTTGGATGCTCCTACCTTTTTCAAAATTATTGTTACTCTAATCTTCCAAAATTTTTAAATTCCCCCCCCCCAAATTGAAATTTTAATTTTTTTTTCTTAAAGGGAAAAAAATTCATCTATTTTTTTAACAAAAATTTATTGGTGAAATAACTTGTCAAATTTAAAAAAAGGTTTTTATTTTCTTTTACTGCGTCCCTTCAAAGGGGGGTTTTTTTTTTTAACTTGAACACTTGTCGTTTTTTTAAGGGATAAAATGTTTTTAATACGGTTTTTCCCCCCAACAAAAATCTTGATGAAATTTAATCATTCAGTCATAAAAGAAAGTTTTTTTATTTTAAATTTCTTTTCAATGAATTTTTTCATTTTTTTTCAGGCCAAAGTCTTGTTTTAAATTTGAAATTTTTTCCCTTTTGCCGATTTTCCCAAGTGTAATTAAATATTACTTTCCCCCTTTTTTTCCCCCCAAACATCTTTGTGATAGGTTTTTTCAACAAAAAATATTTTTTTTTTCATTTTTATTAGTTTTCTTTTTCCCAAGACCACCCTTTTTTAAGCAGTAAATCAGGTCAAAATGGAAAAGTAAACCAACCTTTTAACCAAAACCCTCCGAAAAAAACCTTGAAACGTTGTAGGGAATAATTAAGTTCACCCCCCATCCCCCTTTCTTGCCCAAACTAAACCCAAAGGGGGGAAATTTTCCCTTGGCCCAAGGCCAATTCCCCCATACTTTTTTCTCTTTAAGGGGTTTAAATATTGGGGTTTTTTCCCCAGGGGGCGCTTTCCTTGTAAATTTTTCAGTCAATCGGGGAACCAACTTTGAAGTCCAAAAACTTCCCCCTCAAACAAATTTTCCCTACGTTGTCCGCTGGGTTTCCTCGGGCACCTTTTCGTAGCCAAACCCCCTCCCCCATTTTTGGGGTCAACCGGGGGTCGGGAAAAGGGCCGGCGGTCCCCTGCTTTGGCCACCGGGGGGTCCCCCGTTTACGATTTTTGGCTTGCGGGGTGCTGACGCGGTTAAGAACCCCCGGGGGCCCGGGTTTTTGGGGAAGGGGAGAATCTTTGCCCTGCATTTTATCACCAGTTTTTTTGGGAAAGGGCTAAAACCTTTTCCCTTCAAAAGAGGGGGTCACGGAGCCCCGGCCCAAAGGTTTAATCAAATTGCCCCTACCCGAGAAAGACAGGAAAGGGGACAGAGGAGGAAAAGACGGGGGCCAATGGGAAAACACACGCCAACACACCAAAAAAAAAAAAAAAAAAAAAAAAAAAAAAAAAAAAAAAAACACCCACACACACACACACACACACACACACACACACACACACACACACAAACACTACACACACACACACACACACACACACACACACACTATTTAAAAAAATGTGCCCCTGGTTTACAGTGGCATACCCCTCACCTACGGTGGCGTGCTCCCTGTCTACATTGCAGGTGTGTCTCCGGCCAAAAAATCAATACTGCCGCCCCTCTCCTCCCCTCCCCCCACTCCCTCACGCCGGGCCTGCTGCATTGCAATATATTACATCAGCTTTCTCGAAGCTTCTCCGCCGCGTGAGGGCGCTCTTACAGCGCTCACATGACCAGTAACCAACACCGGTTTCATCATTCTTCTACTGACTTCCGGACTAGTAGGACGTTTTTTATTGCGCTGTGTATTGGGCTTGGTGTGTTATTCTAAAAAATGGCTACCCGTTTCACTGAAGAGCAGGCTCTCGCCATTGAACACCACAAGTTTTACCATACTTGCATGTCAGAGTATTTGTTGAAAAAAGAACGAGGTGAAGCATGTTCGTTGCCGCCGAAACCGAAAAGAAGTATTGCTTTCCTACAAGGAACAGAAAAAGAAAAAAGTGAACGACTGCTTTGGAAATGGACGACTATCTTAAAGGTTTGTTGGTTCAAGGAAATGAAAACGTTGAAGGCAATATTGTTGACCAAGATATAGCCAGTTTTAATATGTGTTTGACTATCGATGAGATGGTTCCTTATTTAATAAATGGCGCTGCATTGTTGAAAGTTGGCCAAAGCAAAACAATCCATCATGCGTTGATTGTTGGGCGTTGGCTTGAGACAGCCCAAGTCATGTTTAAAAAACAAAAAACGCATCAAACATGGCGTTCATTTCTAAGACGCAGGTAAACATGGCTGATTCGCATGCTAGAAAACTTATTCAAATTTCTATGTGTTTTTATAACTATCCTAAATTTCATAAGCTAGGAATCAGTATAAATGAACTGTGTAGCAAACGCCAAACCATTATTAGACTTATGCAACTGGATAACGATTTTCGAATGTTCTGGCAAACAAACTAGATAGGGCTAGGCAGAACCTTAGTACATCTACCAGTATGGAAGGAGTAGTGTGTGGCCAGCACTATCTTCATTATAATATGCTCCAAATATACAATGACGGATGTACTACTACTGGGATTAGAGCCGACCATAAACAGTGAGAAGAGGGCTACAGCATATCTTCAATTGTCATAGGATACACTACTGCGCAAAGCCAGTCAAGCCTGGTTGAGAAAAGAGGAGCACAGCAAACTAGGCCAAGTGATCATATTGATCACTTGACCTGCAAAGCGCAGCAGCCTGCCGCCAATGACGTCAGCACGGAGCACCTGCAAACTAGGCCAAGTGATCATATATGATCACTTGACCTGCAAAGCGCGGCAGTAACTGCAAAGCTCAGCGGCAAACTAGGCCAAGTGATCATATGTGATCACTTGACCTAGTTGATTGAGGTGCGGCGGGACACAACCTGTTTAGTCACAAAGCAAGAAGTGGCCCTAGTAGTTCTGCTTTTGTTTGTTTGTTGGTGTTTGTGCGTTTTGTCCTACCCCACGCATGCACGCCCCCACCCCCACCCACGCACGAAGTCCCTCCCCCCCCCCTGGTGTTTTTGTGTGTTTTTTTTTTTGTCCCCCCTACGCACCACGCCCCCCCCCCACCCCCCCACGCAGACACTTAAGTCACCCGTCATTAATCTTTAAAAAAAGTTCTTTTTAATTCATTTTAAGTCTTTTTAAAAGTCATCCTCAAGCCCTTTCACAGTTCTTACTTAAGTATTCTTAAGTTACCCCCAATTTCTTAATTAAGTTTTTAATAATTTTTTAAAGTTCTTGAAAAGTTTTTTGAAAAATTCTTGTTTAAATCACCCTTAAAGTACCCCAAGTTCTTTTTTAAGTATTTTAAATTATCAAAAAAAATACAATCTATTTTTTATTTTAAAAAGTAGATCCTAATATGTACACCAGCCTCAAAAAACGCGTCATGTTGGGTGTCTTGCTCAGCGTTTTCTAATAGATCTTAATGAAGGCTTACACCTAAAACCGATTGTTACAATTCTGGTCTAGGAAAGTTTTTTATGACTCCATGTCTTTATTTATTGACTTTATCTTTTATAAAGCCATGATCTTTTTTTTAAAAAAATTTTAAAATATTAGCTTTAAAATGGATAAAATGATCTTTTTTTGTGGGGGGTTTGGCGTGCATTTGTCTTTTCTGTATTTAAGGGGTTCAGATTTTTTTTGGTTGTTTTTTTTTCGCTGCCTTGTGTATATATTTTAAACCGTAAAAAAAACTCCCCCCAACAGGCAATGGCCCCAAAAAAAGGAAAACATTTTATTTCAATTTTATGAAGTTTTGGGGGCTGTAGGTCTTGTAACGGGATTTTTTATACCCGGCTTTGAACAACTTGTTCTGGCGTTGGCGGGTTATTTTTTCATTATGAGTTATTTCCTGAAACTTTAAATTTTTTTTTGTCTGCCCACCTGCAAATTTTTTTTCCCTGTTCAACACCCCCAGGTTTTTTAAATGGTCCCCACCTGATTCAGCGTTTTCTGCTGTTTTTGGCTTGGTTATTTCCCCACCTGTTTCAATTTTCCTGATTCTGATGATTTTCAGCTCGCTCATTTTAAAGGGAAACAAAATCATATGATTAAAAGTTTTTTTATCCCATGATTAATGGCGAAACAAGTTCCTCGTAGTATAGATCACACCCTAGAGATTTAAGACTTTGTTAAAAGGGGATCTTGCTTTAAAATCTAGTAAGTTTTGTTCAGAATAAAGGGAAAACTCTGATATTTTAGTGTACAAACAAAGAACCGTTTCCCCAACCTTTTTACCATTCAGCCCCCAGCCCCTTCATCCCTTTTGATCTTTAAATGTTTTGGGGGGGCAATCTTGAATTTTGTTCTATGCTAAATTCATTTCCGGGGAAACTGTTTTTTTTTTCCCCCATGCTGCCAAAGAATACAGCCTTTCCTTTTTGGGCAAAAGCTTGATCATAAACTTGGTCTTCATAGTTCGGAAAGGGTTTGGCCCCCCTTGTAGCTGTAGGAATCATCATGTTCTTTTTTTTAAAAAAAAAAATTTTTTTTTTTTAAAAAAAAGAGCCCAAAAAAAACGTTCCCAACCTGTATACCATTTGCTGATGGGGGATAAGTGTGGTACTCAAGCTTGGAAAAAACCCTTTTTAAATTAAACCAGCGATCTGGAAAACTGTTTTTGAGGTTTCAGAAAAGCGTTGCTACATTGCAGTTTCGTTGCTCTTTTCTAGTTAAGCAAGGAATAATTCGGACAATTAAATATTAAGAAAAATAAAATTATAAAAAAGGGCTTCACTGCAAAAATGATAGGGGGCCCCCTGTGGTAATGCGCTTGTTTTTAGGAAGAATTTTCGCATTGTAAATGGGAAGACGGCGAGAGAAAAAGAAAAACAAAGCTATGGGAAACTAGCGCTGACAAGACCCAAAGAAAGGCGAGACTTGGCAGTTAGTTTTTTATTAATGACCAATAAAAGGGGACGGGGATGCGCTTACACATTTAAAATGGTGTAAAGCAAAAAAACAATATTATTGAAAAGGGAAAAACCAATCCAGGCATTCCCCCCCCCAAAATTCAGTGACTTTTTTTAAACCCTCAGAAAAAAAGATGCAAGAAATCGCGTTTTTTGTCGTTGGGATGACGTCGGTATTTTGTTGCCCCAAAAAAAGGCGAATAAAAAATGAACAAAATTATTATTTGCCCAAAGGAATTGGAGGGCATCACAGCAATTAAAAAGCAAGCCCAAACAGCGGGGGGCATGAACAAACGCAAAAGAAGGTTTTCAAACAGCGATTTGGCAAATTTTTTTTACCACGCCAAACGAATACGAGACCACACTTTTTGAAACAATACCCAACACCCCATCAAATGGTCTTCTATATTTACCCTCTTAGGATTAGCGAAAAAAATTTAAGTACGCACCAAGTCATTGAATGTTCAGTCAAAGAGCGGGAACCCTTAAAAAAAAGAGTGCTTCGGTTGTGTTGCCATACAAATATATATCAACGAGGCCTTTAAATTATCCCCCCAGATTCAAGTCGATGTGGAAAAAAAATTTTAAAGGGCAGTGAATCAATTATTGTGAAAAAATAAGTTACCATTAAAGAGGGATTCCAGGGGTTCAAGATACACTTTAGTTGAAACTTTAAAAAACAGTTAGCCCAAAAACTTTTTCTCCTACCGTATCCCGGAGCTGATTGACAATTTTTCGCAACACAGAATGGGGCGAAAACTGCCCCATTTTGGGGCGCAAAAAATAAAGAATTTAAAGGGACTAAAACCTACAAACAAAACAAAAAAAAAAACAATAAATGTTTTTTAAGGAGAGTCTTCACCGGCAAACTATTACCCTTGGTTTTAAAATAAGGGACCTTTTTTTACCGGGGAAGCAGAAGGGGACACCGATCAGGGCAACCCCCCAATTTTGGGGTGTTGATCCCTATGAAATAAAAAGAATTTTAAAAATGAATCCGCCGGATTATTTTCGAGAAAAAGGCACACAAAAAACCAGCTCCTCAAAGTCTTTGTGAAGAAAAAACGCGAAATTCCGCCAACAAGTTCCGCTTTATTAAATTTCGGGGTTTTCCCCGGCCCCCAATTCAATAAAAAATCGGATTAACAAACACCCCTTTTGTGTTGTTTATCTAAAGATTTTTTTTACAACGTTTTTGTTAAAATCTGTAGATTAGACGCAGTTTTACTTTTCATGATGAAAAAATCTTAATTGCCCCCCAAAAATGCTTCTTTGTAGTTGTCATGTGATATGTTTTACTGCACAACGCTGCAGATATTCCCTTTGGGTTTCTTAATGATTTTCCCGGCTCGAAATACTGTACATTTTACTTAACCCCTATCCCTTTATTACCTTTTCCCGATAATTCACCCCTTTATCTTCCAAAACCTTTTTTATTTTTAATTAATGCAAAGGGGAATCTTTTGGATAACAGATGATCCAAACCCTCCCCCATGCTTTAGCCCTTCCCTTTCCAGTCTTTAAGATGTCTTCATAGGGTTTTAACAAAACTGTTGTATCTGTGTAAAGTCTTGGATCAGGAAAAGAGGCTTAAAAATAGTCTAAAGAAAATCTAAACAAAAGCTTTGATAAATTCTAAACAGTAAACCCAAAAAAAACAGGTTTGTTAATTTTACTTTCTTTTTTTTTCATTATGCCAAAAAGGGCATGAAATTTTTTGAAGTCCTGAAATTTGGGTTTTAAGCAGCTTAATTGCTTCGTTCCTTCTGGTGACTAATCTGAATCTTTGCCTTGTGCGGTTCTCCATAGTCTTTCCAAAAACTGTTGTTTTCCCTTGAAAAATCTTTTTTTTGAAGCATCTGGGATTTGTTTTTAAAAATCGTGTTCTTCATGATGTTTGGTTTCATGAACGTTCTTGATCAAAAAACAATTTTTGCGATGAACTGCTGTCAAATTCAAAAGCTTAAATAAAATTGCGAAGTCTGTAATGACAGACATAAATTTTTTTGCCCCCAAGGTTGGCAAAGTTTGGGGGTTCTCTTGGGTCCATCTTTAGGGGTTTCTGCTGCTAAGGATAGTAATTTTGCAGGGGCATGGAGTTCATTAGGATATCTAAGTCAACTTTTGATGAACCACCTGTTGATCAGGCGTTAAAATGCTCAACCACTTTAATGCCTTTTGAATATTATTCGGATCACCGCCTGTGTACATTTAAAGTTGCGTAATGGAAGTGATTGCGCCATTGCCCATCCATACAGATTGTTTGCATCTAAATACATAAGATAGTTAGACCTTTTACTCGGATCATAGTCGTCCAAGTATTTGTTGTTTGCTTTACAGTAATGATGCGACGCCATACTAATTCCTCCACGCAATCCGTTTTCAATCATCTGAATCATTGGTAGGTCAGACAATAAATCAATCTGTACTCCAGTAAACTTTAAGAAAGCGTCCCAGCTCATCCCGGGCGCAGAAATGTAATGCGCGGGATCCAGGCTATAATGTTTCATGCAGGTCTTTCTATAGTTTTCAAAAATATCCGCCAACAAACATACATCAGCCCTCAAGTATGAATCATGATAGTCTCCCATCGTTTTAACACTCTAACTTCTGCCACGCATCTTGAGCATGCTGGTAATCAGAATCACTGATGTCCTTTCCTCTAAGACTAGAAAAGAACGCGCCTTTAGGAGGGAAATGTGTCTTCATCAAACCTTTCCCAACTGTTCATGTACTCATAAGGATAAACGCCCTTTCTAACAAGAGTTGAGTCAAAATATTCTTCTGTTATTGGGCAGGACTTTAAGGCCATAGCCAGTGACTCTAATGATCCCATCATGTGCTGCATAGAGTCATAAAAAGACATGTTATTTAAAGTGAAACACATGTACTTTTCTGATGACTGTGCAATGCATGCTACCCTGAAGGCATCGTCCACTGCTTTCATTATAAGATGAGAGTCGTAACCTCGCAAGTTATGAAAGAAGATGGGCAGCTTCCATGTCTTAGGATCAAACTTTAGTTGAAGATTGCATTTGTTATGCGCCGCTCCTCTGAACTTTCCGCTAATGTGATCATGGTCTCTACTGTTGGATTCTCTGCGTTTGATGAGAGACCTAAACCGCAAATCCAACAATGTGTGGCTGAGTCATACTGTTGTTGGTCTTCAGGTGTCATTATGATTTCAGATAAGTTTAGATTATTAGAACAGTCATTGCGCACTTGCTGCATGCGTTCTAAGAAGTATTTTGCAGCATTAGGCCCTCTATATAATTCTGGCTCTGAATAAACGCCATCCGACCTGACAACGATGAAAGCAAATGAACAAATTTGATGATTACTCATTAAGACTGTTTTTCGAAGTTTTTGTGGTGCTGGCCCTTCATAAGGAACAATAAGCGACTCGAAGTCTGCGTAAACTACGTATGGAGAATTTTGCAGCCGTTTCCAGTTCTTAAAACTAACTTTAGATCCTGGCGGGGGCGTAGTTAGTTCTGTCTTACAGTCTACAGAACTTTTACAATGTTTTATATGTTCAAGCGCGGCTTGAGCGGTTGGAATTCTTGTTAAACATTTTCTACAGAATTCTTGTTTATGTTCATGCTTTGAAGTATGCGCTAATAATCTGCTCATTGTGCGTATCAATGTGTAATGGGGCAGCCCTGCTGGCGAAAACATTAGGATAAGTCCACATGACTTTTGGCTGGTTCGCCTATTGTTGGACTGTTCTTGGACACTTTAATTGGCACCAAATTTGTTTCCTCATCCCATGTGTATACATTAACAGTTATTGGGTTGTTTTGTTCTTCAAACTGATCAATTTGGTCTACACTAACAGGAAAGGATATTCCATTGAAGTTAAGATCTTTGGCGTATTGCCGATAGTTAGTCACTCTTTCTGCGTGTTCGCGGACATGATGCAGCCTTGCAAGGACGCACCACATGAAACATTTGTTGTCTGAATTTTTTATGTTTAAAACTGCTCTCTTTAAAACCAACTCCCGAGGTAAGCGGAATGTAAGCCTTGCCTACAATCGGTGCATACTTAGCCTGTTTTAATCTAATCTCTAAGACTTCGCCCTCTGACCAACCAGAGCCTCTCATTTTAGCTTCTTCAGCGGCAGCGTCAAACTGTGTAAGCAGTTCGTCTGCCCAACCGGTGTTAAGTCATTATGAGAAAGAATAGTCTGCTGTTAGTTGAGACCCAGACTTCTAGATTTTCTTCATTTATTGTTACTGTCAGATCTGAGCCTTCCTGTCCTGTCATCGTTACCATGGTCACACGGTCACGAGCTACGCGCATTCGGTTCGCACTCTGTCATCAGCAGTCAGTCTGTGTTGGTGACAGTTTTGGGGGGTTTTTACAGCGCGACCGAGTAGTTCAATAGAAGGTTATTTTTTAAACGGTAGGATAAACTAGTTTGTGTTGGGCCTACTCAACGCCTTTAGTCTATTTTTAGACCAGGAGAAGCGAGTCAGCCGGTTTCTGACACTGGCCGTGTGGGTGTGTGTGTGGGTTCCGTTGTCAAGGGGGGGTCACTCAGGTTTTCTCAACAGGTGGCAGGATTAGAGTACGTCTGCGCACGAATCGGCGTCATCGTGAGTTCTTTTCGGGTTGGCTGGCAAGACTGCAGGAGGTGGTCTGAGGC
>JAFLJL010014835.1:68289-74121 GCA_018398815.1 Conus ventricosus | reverse complement strand
TGCGTGCGTGCTGCGTGCGTGCGTGCGTGCGTGCGTGCGTGGTGTGTGTGTGTGCGTGTGTGGTGCGCACGCGCGCGTTTACGCGTGCGTGCGTGTTGCCTTCAGCTAAGAAGCACCAGACTTGCCGAGTCACACACTTTCAATTCTGAGTTGAAGATGAGGGTGCACAGCGAGTAACAAGACATGTCAGCGAAAGTTGTGTTCTGATCGCAGAGGAACGCATGAAGTGACAATGATGGAGAAGTAAAGGCGTTTAGGGAAGTGTTCAGTCGGTCGCCCAGAACACAGATTGTCTGAAGTCTGACACTGCTTGCAGAATTCTGGAGAATGAATCGTTGAGACAGCTTGTTTTCGAGCACAGTCAAGAAGGAATTTCGCAGTTTTTACTCTGTACGAACAGAACGCGCTGCTTACTTTCAATGTCTACAGAAGCCAACAAAATATTTCTCTGCATGATTCAGATAATGGCGAGTTGCACGTGCCCCCCACTGCTTAACTCGATGTTGTTTTTATTCTGTTCTTGCATTCTCCACTCTGTAAAGCATCAGCCACCATATCAGTTATCGACAAAGTGTTTCAAAATCAAATTTATAAGTGTGAGTGAGAATTCCTCTTCAAAAAATCGTCCTGTAATCTATTTTGATATACTTAAGAACAATGCACCAACACCGTCAGGAATTCCAAAGCTGTGCGCAACAAGGATTAAGTTGTCAGACGTGTCCTCGTAACACCGAGCAAGAGCAGCAGACTCGTGCAGAAGATTTCAGTTGAACTAATCCCACAAGGACTAGGGAGAGGGGTCACTACTCTACTCCAAGTTCGTGACCTCCAGCTTTGTCACCTCTGGGAACGCTTCTTGTGCGACTCGTCGAGAATCCGCTGGCTGGATAAGGAGGTGTCTCCAGTGTAGACACGTAGGGCAGTCCCACAGTGGGCGGGTTGTGTGGATGATTTTCTCCTGGGAAACCTGATGGACAGTTGACGACGCTAGCGTTAGAACATGTACTGCTGTTCAACATTTGTCGTTTCAACAGAAGCTCAATCCTCCGAGGGAGTCCCTTTGTTGTTTTGTTTGTTTGTTTGTTTGTTTGTTTGTTTGTTTTGCCTGTCTTTCTTTCTTTCTTTTTTTCGCTCTTCTTTCTTTTCTCTCTTTCTTTCTTTGTTTTTTTTTCTGGTGTTTTTTTCGATTTTTTTTCGTTGTGTTTGTTGTGTGTGTGTGTGTGTGTTGTGTGTGTGTGTGTGTGTGGTGTGTGTGTGTGTGTGTGTGTGGTGTGTGTGTATGACTGGACGTGATGGATGTGAGTGGATTTATCAAAGTGTTAACAAGGACAGCCCATGCTGGAGAGAGAGAGAAGGAAGGAGAGAAGAGAGGAGAAGAAGTGAGAGAGAGAGGAGAGAGAGAGAGAGAGAGATGAGAGAGAGAAGAGAGAGAGAGAGAGACGAGGAGAGAGAGAGAGGAGAGGAGGGGGGGGGAGAAGAGAGAGACACAGGCAAGAACAGGAGAAGAATATCTCTGGCAAGCGAAGTAGTTGCAGTAATAGCAGCAGCAGCGGCAGAAGTAGTAGTAGTAGTAGTAGTAGTAGTTAGTGTAGTAGTAGTAGTAGTAGTAGATAGTTAGTAGCGCAGAGAGGTAGAGTAGAGAGAGATGAGAGATGGAGAGAGAGAGGAGAGAGAGAGAGAGAGAGGAGGAGGAGAGGAGAGAGAGAGAGAAGTGGGGGGGGGGGGGGGGCAGACCGACAGACAAACAGAGACGAGACATCCAGACAGGCGCACATTCCAGTAATTCAAAGCTAATATCAAAAAAAGAAACGAAAAAAAAGAGTAAGATTTGGTTTTTCATCAGCGTAGTTTGGTGGTCAACAATCAGACAAGGACCAGGACAATATCCTGCAAACGGACGCTACTTTGAAATACCAAGTGAGATGAACACAAGGTTACGATGGCGCGCAATATATCATAAAGTCTTCATAGTAAAGACATGAGTCTTCATCCTTCGTACTCTGACCTTAACGTGCCTTCGCTTAAACAAAAATCGTCGGCAGCCAATGCGCCACCAGTGCCAGCATGTAAGAGACGTTCCCCCCTAAACCAATGAAGACAGTTTTTGGTTCTTGATGAACGGCGCTTTTTTTATTTTTATTTTTTTTATTTTTTTATTTTAAATTTTATTATTTTTTTTGCCGTTCTAATTACGACCCTCTCCGGTTTTGAAAGCGACGCAAGCGGTATGATGTTGTGGAATGGGTTTGTGTCATACATTATTTGAGTGACCTTATTTGGTTTTCGAAAAGTGTGTGTGTGTGTGTGTGGTGCGTGCGTGCGTGCGTGCGTGCGTGCTGTGTGTGTGTGTGTGTGTGTGTGTGTGTGTGTGTGTGTGTGTGTTGTGTGTGTGTGTGTGTGTGTGTGCGTGTGGTGTTGTGTGTGTGTGTGCGTGGGTGTGTGTGTGTGTGAAATGTAGAAGAGGATACATATTATGTGTAGAGAAGTTTGCGTTAGCTTTTTCCATTCAAAATTCATTCCGCCTGCTGTGCTTGGAATTGTGAGACGGATGGCAATAAATTCCGTACACACTGAACATGCATACGTTTGGATAAGGGAGACAGATGGCAATAACTTCCGGCAACCCTGAACATGGATGTATGGATTTGGGAGATGGATGGCAATAATTTCCATGCACACTGAACACGGGTGCTTTTGGATTTGGGAGACGGGATGATGGCAATAATTTTCCGTACACACTGAACGTGCATACGTTTGGATTTGGGAGTGGGTGGGTGTGGCCAAATGTAGAACAAACGTACATCTGTCCTGTGGACATTTAAAAATAATTTAACTAGAATGAGAAGAGATTTGTGTTTTAATAGTAAACTAAATATTTTGTCCAACCTTTGAAATTTGTCGTGACTTTCTGCATGGAAAAGTGCCCTCGTAAGAGCTAGCCCACGTAAACAGTTCTTTGTTGCTAACAAGTGTGTTACAAATATAAACTGGACAAAAACAGACTTTTGGGGATGGGCCCAGTGCTAACAGACTTCTTATGACAGAACATCAATCAAGTGCATGGAACTCGACAGAAAGCATGCCCTACGTTGCTATGCTTGTCGTTATGGGACGGGGGTGGGTGGGGGATTACCCTCGTTTGTTAACATGTGTCGAATGCCTGCAGATGTTTTCTGTCTGCTGAGTGTGAACAGTAATTGGATAGTTCTTGTGTGTGTGTGTGTTATTCTGATTTGCGTCAGCCGTGCTGATTGAAACACCTCAGTGTGTGTGTGTGTTGTTTTGGTTGTGTGGTGGTGTGTGTGTGTGTGTGTTGGGTGTGTGGTGTGTGTGTGTGTTTTGTGTGTGTGTTGTGTGTGTGTGTGAATCGCAGACTTTCATTCCGAGTTGAAAACGAGGGTGCACAGCGATCGATAGTACACGTCAAAGACAACCGCTTCCTGACTCCAGAGGAATGCATGAACTGACAATGATGGGAAGCAACGCTGGTTAGGGAAACATACAGCAGGTCGCCCGGAACACAGATTGTCTTAACTGTGACACTGCTTGTTATCTTTAGAGGAATGAATCGTTGGTGACACCTTGTGTTTGAGAGACCGCCAAGAAGGCAGTCAGAGGTTTGAAAGTGTACAAACTGAACGCAGTGACTACTTCAAATGGGGGTCATGCCACTGGTCCCAAGGTCCATTGATCCCATGGTCCGTTGGTCTCAAGGTCCATTGGTCCCAAGGTCCACTTGTCCCAAAGGGCCCGTTGGTCCATGGTCCGTTAGTCCCATGGTCCGTTGGTCCCAAGGTCCGTTGGTCCCAAGGTCAATAAATCTGTGTAGTTTACAGTAGTATGTGGAAACACAGGGAGAGGAGAGAGAGAGAGAGAGAGAGAGAGAGAGAGAGAGAGAGAGAGAGAGAGAGAGAAGAGAAGAGAAGGAGAGCAGAGAGGGGGGGGAGGAGGGGGAGACAGACAGACAGACAGTTTCTTTTTTACTGGATCCAATGGGAAAAACCTTGGGACCAACGAACCTTGGGACCAACGAACCTTGGGAAACAGGAACGAATCTTGGGACCAATGAACCTTGGGACCAACGAACCTTGGGACCACCGAACCTTGGGACCAATGAACCTCTTGGGACCACCGAACCTTGGGACCAATGAACCTTGGGACCAATGACACGCTCGGACAATGAACCTTGGGACCAACGAACCTTGGGACCAATGACACGCTCCCCTTCAAATGTCTAGGAGGAGGCCATTCAAATATTTTTCGTTGCACGATTCGATTACAGCGAGCTTCACGTGCTCTAAGTGTGTTGACTTTCCACTGTTCTGATTTTGGTCTGACATTTGCCAATAAATTTCCCTAACACAATATCCGCCGTGGTGGTTATCATCTCAGCACTTAACGATGAAACTTTACGTGCGTGAACGCGAACCCAAAACATTTTTTGAATACGTCACGATATACATCAGAACAATGCATGCCCCAACACCGTCGGGTCTACAACGTGGCCAGAGCAAGGATCCCTTTGTCAGGCGTTTGATAGGAACATCAAGCAATGTCAGCAGATTGTGGAAAAGATGTTAGGTGATAAACCAACAGGACTATCGGAAAAGGGAGGGAGGAGATGGGAGGGGGGTGGTGTGGGTGGGGGGGGTGGGGGTGGGGGGGGGGGGGTAGTGTTCTATTCCCGAGATCCTGACTTCAGTTTCGTCACATTTGGGAACGCTTCTTGTGTAACACGTCATTGTGTGACACGTCATTCTTCTGCAACACGTCATTCATGAGTCAAGCACACCACGCCTGAACAAGACCGTGTGCAGTCAAACATGCAGGGCGACCAGAGTGGGTGGGGGTTGCGTGTGTCCATGGTTGCAGTCAAAACATGCAGGGCAGACCCAGAGTGGGTGGGGGGTTGGCGTGCTGTCATGGGGAACTAGCTGTATCGTTGACGACCGCCAGTGTTAGGCCACGTTGCGCAGTTCAACACTGTCGATCTGACAGACGTTTAGTCCTCTGAGGAGTCATGTGTGTGTGTGTGGTGTGTGTGTGTGTGTGTTGTGTTTTGTGTTGTGTGTGTGTGTGTGCGCGCGCCCCGCGCGTGCGTGCGTGCGCGCGTGCGTGCGTGTGTGTGTGTGTGTGTGTGTGTGTGTGCGCGCTCGACCGCGCGTGCGTGTCCTCGTGTGTGCGTGTGCGCGTGCGTGCGTAGCATTCATGCCAAGCGCCAGAGAGTTTTTACTAGGACTTCACAGAAAGGCGGACTGCCCGACTCTGAGTTGAACACGAAAGTGCAAGGCAAGTTACAAGACAAGAGATGTTTCCTACTCCCAGATGGCGGCGTGAACCGACGAAGATGCAGAAGACAGCCGGTTAGGGAATTGCATTGTTAGTCAACCAGAAAAAAAAAAGACTGTCTAGAGTCTAACACTGCTTGTAGCATTCAGGAGAACGAATAGTTGACGACACCTTGTTTTTAGGCACCGCCCAGAACGATTTCAAGGATTTGAATGGGTTGCAAACGTAAAGCAGTGGTTACTTTGAACGTCTAGGGGCGCGAGCTAAAGGGTCCTCGTTGAAGGAGTCAGATTATACCGTGCTGCTCATTGCCCCGAACCTTTGACGCCGTGATGATTTGATTTTCGCCACTCCTTCTTGTAAAAAACACTGTCCACCGTGTCGGGGATCAACTCGGAGCTTTGCGGTGCTTACATGTGTGAATGCCAGTTCCTGTCAGGAAACATGTCATACGTCACGATCAATTGAAGAAGAAAGCACCAACGTCTGAGCCGTCTACGTGCTGATTAGAAAGACATCAAGTTGCCAGACGTTTCATTCCAT
>JAFLJL010014835.1:45789-63289 GCA_018398815.1 Conus ventricosus | reverse complement strand
CCCAACAAAAAACCCGTTTTTTTTAATTTTTATACAATTCAATTATAAACAAATATTAAAATTTATATATATTATATTTTTTATTTTTATATTTTATATATTTTTTTATAGTTTATTTTATTTATTTTTTTAAATTTATACCAGAGACAGACAGACAGAAGAACAGGGACCCAAGACAACAGACTGTCCGGCCCCAAAAAAAAACCCAAAAGAAAAGGGTTGTGGTTTTTTTTCCGCCGGTTCGAATGGGCCCTTAAGCCCGACTCTGACATTCCCCGACCCCTTTAAAGGTCGCTTACCCCAAATTTTAGCACAGCGGGGAAAGGACAGCAGCAGTCTGAGTGGCTGGACCGAAGGTCCGTTTAGGTCTGGTAAAACATTGGGGCCCGCCCCACCTAGACTCATTAGCCAATTTACATGCCAGGGCCCACCCCCTTTAGCCCCCTTGCCAGTTAAGAAAGGAAAAGGGGGGGGGAAGGGTTTTGTACGTTTGGGGGGGGGAAAATCTAGCAAATTTCAATTAAATGCCCAAATTGCCCACCCAAGAGGGGGTTTTGGGGGTTTGGTAGGCGGGACTGCCCCCCCCCCATGTTTTAAATTACCCTTTTGGAATTAGAGGGAGATAACTTGGGACTACGAGGCGGGAAAAAAATACTGCCCCAATGGTACTCGCCCTTTTTTGACAGTTCGGAAGGGGGTTTGAAGAAGGTTGGGGAGAGTGAGGGAACGGGGGGGGAAAACGAGAGAGAAAACAAACAAAAGAGGAGAGAAGAGGTGCTTGGTTGTAGGTCTGCTTAAAGAGAGAAGCAGGAGAGGGAGGGAGGAGAAAAAGGGAAAACCCCAAGTTGGGGAATTAGCGGAGATAGTTGCAGGGAAGGGATTTAAAGAGGATGTGGGAAAAGAGATTTGCTAACTAATGAAGGGGAAAAAAGAAAGAAAAAAAAGGAAAAAAAAAAAAGCAACCATGTCCATTTGATGGGGGCGGCTAAAAGAGAGAGGGGGGAGTTGCAATGGTTAATGCGGAAAGGAAAAAAAAGGGGAAAACGGGATCGTTTTTGTTAGTCACTGTTCCTTTTTAAAAGGGGTTCGATTCTTTCCTGGCAGCGTCACTTCGTAAAGCGCCACAGCCAAACGCCGGGTACCGCAGCCCAATCCCAGTGCCCAGCAGTTGTGTCGTGTTGTGAAATTGACTGGAAAGGGAAAAAAAAGGAAAAAAAAGACAGTGATTCGGGGGAATTAGTTAAGACACCGGGCCGGTAAATTTAGAAATCTTTTTATCCCCGGGGGGTTGGGAAATTGATTTTTTTTAGTTTAAAGGTTTTTTGTAAAGTTAAAGGAGAGAGGAATGTTTATTTTTTTTGTTTCCCATTTGCTTTGGGGTTTTTTCTTTAAACTTGTGGGGTAAAGTTTTGACTTTTTTTGTGGTTTGTTGGGACAAATGCTGATATTGAAGGGTTTTGTAAGCAAGCGGGGGTTTTGGTTTTTGGGGGCTGTGGGGCTAGCCCTTTTATTTCCTTAAACTTCACCGGGGGTTGCCAATTTTTTTGGGGGAGCCGGGCCAGGTTATTTGGCCCATTTATTTTTAATTTTTTTCAACTTCTCGAGGGGAAGGCTGGGGGGGGTTTTCAAGTTTTTGTAATATAAGAAAAGGGGGTTGTCTTACGTAGGGTTCCCCAAAAGATAGTTAATATTTGGTTTGGGCTTTTGTTTTCCAGATGGGTTAAATACTAGGCTTGGCTTTTCAGCCCCGGGGGTTTTCTTTTTTTCGCACGTTTGGCCATATTCGCTCTCTTTTTTTGGGGCAGGCGCGGGGGGCGTCTTTTAAAAACAAATTTCCCGTTGCCCCAAGCAAATATTGTCTTTCTTAGGATTGGGCTATTACGTCACTCGTTTTTCGGTAACCCCCCATTTTCGGTTTGTCTTTGTTTTTTAAATTTCTTTTTAAAAAAAAAAAAAGAGACAAAATGGCGGAAGAAAAAAACCCCCCTATTAAAAAAACTTGTGAGGTTCGTCGGGGATTTGGCTATTCGGGAGCGAGGTTGGGGGGCATCTTTGGGAAAACCCCAGAAAAAAGATGGAAAAAAAAAGGGGGCCCGAGGGGGGAAAGCGACGTGTCCCGTAGAAATAGCATTAGCAGAGGGGAAAAGGGCCCCCAAATTTTAAAAAAAACGCGGGAAACAAAAAAGAATAAGGGAGGCGCAGGGGAAACAGAAAGAAGGGAAGCGGGGAAACAAAAAAAATTTTAAAGGTTTCGGCTAATAAACAGGTGGGAAACGCAGGAAAAAGAAAGAAAAAGGGGGAAAAGCGCAGGAAAAGAAAGAATAAAAAGAAGGCCCCCGGTAAAGTTTAAAGGTTCAATTAGAGTTGGGAAAAAAGTAGGAATACAGAGGGGACCAAAAGGAGGGGGAGTTCATTTTCCCCGGGGACTTTTTCCCGCGGGCTACGCCCCCCGACCCAAGTTCCCAAAAATTCTTGAAGGAACCAAATTCGTTTGGGAGCTTTACATCAGTCGTTTCAAAACGTTTGCGCCAGTCGGGGTTTGGGCCCTTCAGAAGGGTGGGAAAGGGTTCATTTTTTTCAGCTTTTCTGGGGGGAAAGGGCCCATTAAAAAATTTTCCCACTGCTTTACCAGCAGAAACAACATTTGGATTTGGGGCGCTGTAAAGGGGAATCTTTTTTTTAAAAGGTTTTTGGACCTCCAGAGGAGGGGTTCGGAAAAAATTTTTCGTTCGGGGCAAAAATTACAACAGGGGGGGACGTACACCCCAGTTTGGTGCAGGGTTTGGGAAACTTTTTTGGGGAAGTGGTTAGAGTTGAGTGGTACGAAAAAGGAGTTCGCTAAATTTTGAAAAGGTAGTTATAAAAGAAAAAGGATTTTGTCAGGTTTGGGGCCCCGGGATTTTAAACTTTTACTTTTTGGAAAGAGAGACAGCCAGAGACAGCGGGGAGTTTTTGGGTTTTTTTCGCGAGGTTTTTTTAGGAGGCACTTTTGGGGAACAAAGGTTTGCAGGAGAAAACAGGTGTTTGGCCCGGGTTGGGGTTAGAGTGCAAGGGACCGGGGGGAGTTTTCTGCAAAGTCTCCCAAACCCCAGTGGTGGGGGCGGGGAAGGGGCAAAGGGACTTACGATGCTTTAGAGCCCCAACGGGGTTTATCTCGAAAAAATTGTGTTTTGACTTTTTATATTTTTGGTGTTTTTTTAACAGTCTTTTTTTAACATGCAAAAAGGGGTTAGGAAACATTTATTAGTTTTTGGTTGATAGCAAAGAAACGGTTGGGTTTGCCCTGCCCCAACCCAAAACCAGATTTTTGCAGGCCACAAAAAAACAGCTGGCAGTCCAAAAGGGGCCCCCAAGAAGGAATGGTTGAAAGGGGAATCACCCTCTCGGGCCAAAACTTGTTTTAGGGCCCTACAGTTATATTTGGGTTGGCTGGGGTTTTTTTCCTTGCAAGTGAAGAGAAATTTTGGGCTGTTGTTAAACCGCCCTGCAGGTCACTTCGGGGGTGGGGAAAAAACAGGCCCCGGGAAGGGCAGGTTTTGGGTCAAGGGGGGGGCAGCGGGGGTTTTCAGGGTTTTTTTTCCCACAGTTCGGGGGAGTGGCCGGGGAAGGTTTGGGGTTTGGAAAACGGGGGCTTTTTCCGAACACCCTTTGGGTTTTGGGCCTTTCACTTTTTTCCCTCAAACTCCCTTCGGGAAACTTCAGGGGCCCTTTTTTTGGGCCGGTTTTCCCAACCCAGGGACTTGGGTTTAAAACCGGGTTGGCCCCTCCCCCCTCTCTCTCGCTCTCCCCTCTCTCTCTCCTTCTCCCCCTCTCTTCTCTCTCTTTTCCTTTTGTTGTTTTTGTTTTTTGTTTTTTTTTTTTTCGGGGGCCATATTGGAGAATAGGCATCCCTTTAAACTTTTTTAAACCCAAAAACCCAAAGGGTTTCCGGCCCTCTATCCCCTTCTCTCTCTCTTCTCTTTTCCTTCGCTCCTCTTCTCCCCTCTCTCTCTCTCTCCCCCCCCCCTCTTTTTTTGTTTTTGTTGTTTTTTCCTCCCCTCCCTCTTTCTCTCAAATAAAAAGAAACAAAATTTAAATTGTACTGTTGTTTCCTTTTTTCCCACATCCCTTTTTTCCCTTAATTTTTTGGGAAATGCATTTAATTTTTTTTTAAAAAAGTGTATTTTTTGAAACATTTTCAAGGGGCACAGAAGCTTTCTTGTAAATATGATGAAAAAGGCGGGAATAAAGAAATAGGTGTAGCTTTTTTTTTTTTTCCCCTTGTACGTTGGCTTTGCTGCTCATCCATTTGGGTTTTAAATCAGTAGCGAAAAAATACCCAAAAACCCCTTTTGGTTGGAAGAGATGTTGTAAAGGGCTGTGTTTCACGTTTTAACGGGTGCGGTAATTTTTTTCTTTGTTCTCCAATCGGGCCCCTTTTGACGGGCGTTGGTTCAGATCTTAAAATTTGGGTAAAAGAGCCCGGCTTACTTCTTGCCCAGAATGGCCAGAAATCTTCTCTTGGAATTCTAAAAGGTACCGCCCTTTACCTCAGTATTGTTTGTGTTAAAGGACTTTGCAGCGGGGGGGGAGAGGCGGGGGGGGGGGTTTTTAAAACCCGGGAACTTAAATTTTATTGAGCAATTTTGTTACGCCTTTTAGTTTTGGGTTATATTTTATTGTTACGTTTCGGTTTTTCCCGGGCGGTTTTTAAAATGCTTTGCAAAATTTCCCTTTTTTCGCCCACCACATTTTGCTTTTTTAGCAATGTTTCATCGACTTCTTTCCAATGTGTTTGTAAAGCCTCGGGTCGGGGGTTTTTTTCTGTTTCTGCAAAACCCACCAAACATGACATGGAAGGGGTTTTTTAAACGTGCGCATTTTATCTTCGCTGCATATGCACAGGGGGACCTCGGTTTTTAGTCTCTTTGGAAGGATTTTGGGGAGGGGAGGGTCAGAATCTTGGAAAACTCCCGTTTTTAAAAAAGGGGCCCGGGCTAAAACCGGGCCAAACCCCGGGCCCACAGATCACGTTTTTGGCTTTCCTTCCTTTTTGGGGGCCCAAAACGCTCCCCCCCCTTTATACATGTTATATTTTATATTTTTTTTTCTAGAAAAACAAAATTTTTTTTTTAAAAATTATATTGTATTTCAAAATTAAAATTTGGGAAGAGTAGGTCACTGTTTTTCCCGGAAGGGTTTTTTGGAGGGAAAGCAGGTCGGTAAAAAGCTGATAAAAACGAATTAAAAGTCTTTTTTAAATTTAAAAACGTTTTTTTAAAAGGGCTTATTTTAAAAGTTTCAGGGGGAGACCCAATTGCCACTGAAATTTACTGAAAGCCACAGAGAAAAAACCCCTTCAGGCCCGGGCTGGCCCGGTTTCACACCAAACGTCGGGTTATTTCTTCTCGGGGCCCAATGGCATGGAGAGAACAACCTGTGTATCCTGAGGGAAATTGCTTTTTTAAAGGCTGCCTCCATTTTGGACAACCACACAAAAACCCGCCCCGTGCCTCTCTGTGCCAATTTTTTGGAAGACAACCTGCAGGCCATCCTTTGGCTTTTTTCCCCTTTGGATGAAGGGGTGAACAGTGAGAATTTTCTTTTGAATTTTTGAAAAAAAACAACTTGAAAAAAATTCCCGAAGATCGGATTCTGGAAAAATGTGCTTTGGGTGATCCCGCTGGTGGCCCCTCAAAAAGGGCAAAGGATAAAAATTTTTCCAACCCGGGAAAAAAAAACCCGCATCAAAAATCTCCCCATTTTTAAACCCAATGGTGCGGGCTTTTTTCACCCTTCTACTTGGCATTTTCTGGCATTAAATAATAGCGAGAAATTCGACGGTGGGTGAAACTAAAAGAGAAATTTTTTTTAAAACTGTTTGGAAGGGAAGGAATTTTAACCCAAACCCCAACACTTCTTTTGAAATTTCCCCCCCCAAACCGTGGCTGAACCTGAGGCCCCAGTCCCCCCAGGCCAAATTCCCCCCCCCCAACCACCATTTTCCCCAAACCCCCCTCCAGTGCCCAAAAATCCCCCAAAAAAACCCCTTCAACCCCCACCTTTCAGTGTAAAATTTCAAAACCAAGCAATTCTGGTCCACAAGAGAAAGGAGGACTCCCCAAAAAGCATCATCCCCTTCTCGGGAAAAACTTCAAAAACAAACGCAAGTTACACACCACCCCCAGAAAAAAAACCCCCCGAAAGAAACGAAAAGCACAGCCGGGAAAAGTGGAAAAAAAAAAATTCAAGAAAATTGCGGGAACCCAAACAGGGAAGGAGTAGGGGAAAGGGCAGGGGGAAAAAAAAAAGCAGGAAATGGCGGGGGCCCAAAAAAGACTGAAAATTTTGGAATCAGTTGCACAGGAAAAGGGGGCTTCGACAAAAGGTTTAGCAATATTCAACAAATTACTAGGGTTGATGCATTTGAGAGAAAAAAAAAGATTTCATTTGTAGACATGTGGAAAAAAAGGACCCCAAAAACCATACCTCAATGACAAAAAAGGGCCCCAGTAAAAAACAAGAAAACATGTTTCTGAAAATACTTTTTGCCCCAAAAGATGGGGGGGAGGGTCGGGGTAGGCAAGATTTTTTTCCCTAGCCCCACGGGTTGGGGGCCCACGGTTTGTCGCACAGGCTTACAGCACTTTCCCAAAGATGGGACATTTTTTGGGCCCAAGTAACGAGGCAAGCAAACACTGCTAACAAGACTGTGAGGGAGGATAGGTCTGGGGGGAAAAAAAGACACAGAGAGCTTTCCAGCAGTTGAGTGCATTTTTGCAGGCGGGGGAAAATTTTGAAGGAAATTTTTTGCCCTAAAGGGGTGAATATTAAAAAATTTGTATTCATTTTAAACTGTGCCCTTTTTTAAAGAAGAAGGGGGGGGGGTATACCCTTTGTTTTCAGACAGATTTTAAATTACTGATTTCAATTTTTGGCTTTTTAAAAAGGGCCAAAAAAGGAAAAAAGCCTCACCCTGCACAGGTTTCAGGAGGAAAAAACGTGCAAAGGAAAATTGACGCAAAAAAGGGACAAAAGGAAAAGTACGAGGAGCACCATAAAGGGGGAAGCGAAATCAAGAAAAGGGGTTTGGAAAAAAGGCCCAAAAAATTGTCACAAAAAAACCCAGGAGGGACATTCACACAGCACTTTTTGATATGGGGGGCCAGTGCTAAAAAACCCCATGCCCCCTAGAAAATTTGGGGGTTTAATTAAAAAAGAAATTTGGGGCAGTTTTAAAACCCGACCGTATTCTCACTTTCGGGGACAAAGAACCCTCCTGCTTTTTTTGGGAAATTGAATGTGAGGGGAAAAAAAGGATCTTTTGAATTTGGCCCCCAGTTTTCTGGGGTTACATCCTTTTTCCATTGCCAAAAACACATCCCCCATTGTAATCTTGTATTCTGATCCCTGTGGCGGACAGAATAGAAATCAGTTTGTTGCTGCTGCCTTAATTTTGCGGTCAAAAGCTTTTGACAAAATCCAAAATATCGACCAAAGTTTTTGGGAAAGCGGCCCCCCCCTATGGGTGTGATTCAATTCGGGTTTCTACGGGGAAAAGCGAAAAAAAAATTTGCGTCCATTTTAAATTCCAGTTTCCAGGGGGCTACATTTAAATTAAAGAGGGCCCAAGATAAAATTTTCCCCCCATACACTGTTTTTCCCCCTTAAATTATGCTGACTTTCTGGACTTAAACATCTTGCTTCACAGACAATGGGAAAAACCAAAGCGGGTTTATCACAGGGGGGCCAAAATCGCTGGCTGAAAAATTAAGTGGCTCGGGGTATAAAAAAGAGGAAGACACGCGTATTTAAAAATACGGAAATGACAGGTGTTTTGGGGGCCTAAAAGTTCAAGGGAAACACCCTTTCGGGGGTCCCCAGCAAGTGTAAAAAAATTGTGCAGAACCTCCCCCTCCCGGGGACACGGAACGTCTGCCTTTGTCTAAAAAGCAAAAAAGAAGACCCGGGGACCTCTCCCGGCTAGGGGTTTTTTGAAAGGACCCATCATTTTCTCCAAACGGCTGCCCCAGCGCCAGAGGGGCCCCGGACAGGTTTTGCAAAACCAGAAATTCCCGGAAGGACCGAATTTAAAGGGGGAAGTTCTTTTAAAATTTTCTTTTGAGTGAATTTGACGGGTGCGCCCGATTTTCTGTTTTCATTCTAAAAAATAGGTGCGCTTTTTTTTTTTTTTAAATTGTGGAATCAAATCAGTAAAATTTATATATGCTTATTTACTTTTTTTTTGGGGGTTTAAATTCATTGAAACTATTTCAATGCGGACAATTTTTTTTTTTTTTCTGCTGTGGAAAATCGGGTAAAACAGTTTCTTCCCATTGTGGACCAAGCAGTAAAAGGGAAGTAGGTAAGTAAAACGGGATTTTTTTCCTTTGGTAAATGTTTCCCCAGTAAAAGGTCTCTCTCCACCCCCCCCCCCAATCCCCTTTTGTGAATAAACCGGGGAACGGGGAAAGTAACTTTTGTTTTTTTCTGGGGAAATGTTTTCACCCTTGTGTGGATTTTGGAGACTGCAAAAAAGGTAGGCATGAAAAATTTTTGCTTATGTTTTTTGTCTTTTTGGGTTTTTTTTGGGGTTTTTTTAGCATGATAGTGGGGAAGAAAAGTAGTTTTGGGGCTTGGGGAATTCACCTTGCCTGTGTGTGTTTTGTGTGTGTGTGTGGGTGTGGTGGTGCGTGCGGGGCGTTGCGTGCGTGGTGCGGGGCTTTGGGGGCGTCCCTTTTGGTGTGTGTGCCCCGGTTTTTTTTTTCCCATTTTTTTCCCAATGAAAATGTGACGTTATTTTTTTTAGGCTTATTGATTTTAAAATTTTTCCTTAAAAACAGTTTTCACCAAGCCTATCCAGTCCATTTTTTTCTATCAGGGGGTTTTTCCGGAAAATTTTATAGGGGTAAAATAAAAAATTTACCCCCAGGGGAAAAAAAACCGGTTCAAGAATTTTTAAAACCCCCTTGTTACCTAATGTAGGAAATGCATTATGTCAAATTTTCCAAAGGCCCCAAACTAGTGTTTCATTCGCGAGATTGTTGCCCAGAATAACAATAAAAAAAAAGGGACTATGTTTTACCCCACAACGGGATTTTCTTGACTTTAACGATTGTGATCTGAAAATTTTTCCCCATACAGTGGGACGTTTGTAAACCCACAAGGGCCCTAGAGCCCATGGGAAAGAACAGTTGTATTCCAAATATTAGGGCCCAAAATTTGGTTTGGGAATGTTCCGGGCCCCACAAGTCACTTTCCCATAGCGGTTTCCATTTGTGGCCTGGGGGTTTTTCAGCGGGTTAAAGGTTTTTCCGTTGTGTCCCCAAAACTTTCTAAGTCTTGTTAATAAGTTGGGGATTCAAAATTCTGGGAAGATAAAAGCCTTTCTTTTCAGCCCAAGAGTGTTTACTTCAAAGTTTGGGCGTAATTCTGGGGTTTTCCATTTGGATTTTTTTTTAAACCTTCATTTTTTAAAGTTTTTAGATCCCCAAATCTAGTGTTTGTTTTTCCCTTTTTTTTGGGAAGTTCTGCGGCAGAGGTTTTAATTTTTCGGAGCTGTGAAATCTTTTTAAGTGGCCTTTTCAAAAAGGGTTTTTCAAGATGACGTTGGGTTTAAATGCATCTTAGGTGTTTCATTTGTCACAAAAAAGGGAAACGTGGCGGGGGTTGCGATGAGGTTCCGGGCAGCAGCCTTGCAAGAGGTGGATAAGGGTCGTAAAGGGGAAAAACGCCCTGCGGGGAAACCAAAAAGGGATTCAGTCTGAAGAGGGTGGAGTGCGGGCCTATGGCAAAGCACTGGACAGCGTCAGGTCGGGGATGGGGGCATGGGAGGGGTTCGTTCCCAGTGGAAGAAGGGTGGATTGGAAAGCGGGGGTTTTGAAAGTTTTTAGGCACTGGTTGTTTTGGGGGGTAGTACGAAAACGCTGGTCGAAAAAAGGGGGGATTTGACAGGGAAAATCCAGCCTGTACTCAAATCGATGGCACTGTGAGGGGTTTCCAGTTGCTAAGATAAAAGTCGCCCCTTACTTCTCAGGCGAGTTGTCTGGTTGGTGTGGGCCCCTTTCCGATTTGATTTTGGGAAAATATTCAGGTGCAAGGGACCCGGGGGGATCCTGAGTTGTTGACTCTACAGGGGCAGCAGTTCAAACCGGAGCAAGAAGGAGGAAAGGGTGATAAACGTTAGTCGTCCGAAGGAATCAGGATAGATGTGTCCCCTGATGGGTTTAGGGCAGCGCAGGAACAAGCCCCCTTCGCTCGTGAAGTCTTGGGAGTTGGCCAAGGGGGAGAGAAACGGGGGTTTAGAGGAGGTGAGACGAATTTCTTGTAAAAAGGCGGGCTTTTTGTCCCGATTTTTCACAAGGGGGGAAGCAGGAAAGGTGCCCACTAGTTAGGGGTCCGCGGTTATCGTGCCCCTGTATGTCAGTGGGTCCGAGTCGCTCATGGGGGGGTATTCGGCACCAGAAAGACGGCTGCCCAATCTTTGATGATTTTTCTTTCCCCAGGAGCAAGGCAGACATAAAGGTTTTGCAGTATGTGCTTTGGTCAAAGGTCAGCCAAAGAGGGGTGAAGAGGAAGGGCCTCTTAACACCCCCCTTTAAATTGCCCAACCTTCAGGAGAGTGGTATTGATCTGTTTGGGCCCAATCTCGCCCTGTTCAAAGGTGGGCACAGGTATGAGACATTTTAGGTTGCAAAGGGAAATTTTGCAGAAGGCTAGGGTGGGGCGAAGAAGAATTGACAGAAAGGTGGGGAAAGCAATCCCTCAAGGCGGGAGATCAAGCCTGGTATGCTTCCCAGGGCCAAACAAGTGTGAGTTGGAAAGGCCCCTTACCTCATAAAAAGGTGGGTCGGGATTCCCAAATTTGATGTGAAGGGGAAACTAAAACTTTTCCATGCGAATTTTTCCGCAAATATATTCAGCGTGAGACTCAGAAAATTGGCGCGCAGAATCTTTGATGGGGGAAAAGAGCCCCCAGCAGAAGAAGGGGAGATTTGTTGCCTAATTTTTCCAGAAGGTCTACAGGGAGGTCATGTTAAAGGGCTAGCAGAGGATTTCCCTAGGTTTTGTTGCGGAGGCGAACAAGCGCCAAAAAGGGGAAAAGGTGGAAAAGATGATGAATAGGAGCCAAAGCCAAAACGAAGTCGGGTTGCTGGTTTTATGGGTTCTATAGGGTTTGTACCAAATTTCGAGCAATCCGAGTCCTCTCGTGTTTTGGTAAAGGGCGGGAAAACCGGCAGGGGTTGAGTGGTCAGACGCTGCAGAGCAAGCACTGCGCGGTGGGGAAAGACTAGGTTCCCGTTCCATTTGAAGCTAGATATGTCAAACCATTTTGTTGCGTACGATGCTCAGGTGGTGGGATAGGTGCGTATTGTTGCGGGAATGAAGGGGGTGGGGTTTCCCCTGTGGGTTTTGCTAGCGGGAAAGTTGACAA
Source organism: Conus ventricosus (assembly GCA_018398815.1). Lineage (NCBI taxonomy): Eukaryota > Metazoa > Mollusca > Gastropoda > Neogastropoda > Conidae > Conus > Conus ventricosus. The sequence continues at coordinate 51,876 of JAFLJL010014835.1, read as the reverse complement.
GGTGAAAAAAGGGTCGAACTGTAGAAAAGGAGTGTTTAGCTGTCTTGTGGGCATGCGAATTTCCCCAAATATTGTTTGGGAAAAGTTCGTGATAGAGACAGATATCAACCACTCAAATTCTGCAGGGGCACAGCTGAAAACAGCAGGGTTCTGCGTTGGCATGGCATGCACCCCTACAGTATCGGGCGTAATTCCAGGTCGACAGAATGGGGAGCTGACTATTTAAGCCCTTTTGTCTAGCAAGCTGCAACTAGGGAAGTCAGCATATCCCGGGGGGCTTTGTTGATAAATGTGTTGTTACAGTTATGTTGGGGGGATTGGGTTCTTCCCAGTTTGGGTAGGTTCTATTTTTTTTGTGGACTTGTTTATATTTTTTTTGTGGACTTGTTCATGTAAGTAGTTATGCTTGGGATCAGTCGTTGTGTGTGTGCATTATTTGCAATAAGTGGGTGGGGATTCCCCGTGAAGTGCATGGATCGTGAAAAATTTTTATTGTGCTTTTTAAATAAGAATTGTGAAGAGAAAGATGTGGCAAACCCCCGGTAGGGGGTTGCATGGTGCGCACGGGTCATTTAAAAAAGGGTCGAAATAACGCAAAGCGCAATCAAAGTAACTCTTTTGGGGGTATTCACAATGTATATTTTTTTTTTTTAAAACCGTTGGTTGTTTAAAATATTTTTTTAAATTTTCCGTTTGCTGTTGTCAGCAAAAATTTGGTTGTTTCCTTTTTGTACCGTTGTTTTTAGACAAAGCGGTGATAGCTTTTGCAAGGGGGGGAATTGTCACGGTCCAAAAAAAAAACACAAACAAATCGTGGTTTGTTTCCACCCGGTTTTTTTTTTTTAATCGGTTAAGCCCGTCAGACATCCGACGCCTTCAAGCGTCGCTCCAGCCAATTTAGACAGCGAGGAGACAGCAGCAGTTGAGTGGGGGACCCAAGGCTCGATAGGTCTGGTCGACATCGGGCGCCCACCTGACTATCTAGCCAAATTTCACTGACCGTGCCCACCGTTAAGCCACACGGCGCCGTAAGTAGGAAAAGGGGGGGGGGGAAAGGGAGTCGTGGTGGGGGGTGAAATCTAGCTAATAATTAAATGACCAATTGACCACCCCAGAGAGTAAGGGTGGGCGTGACTGTCAGTTTTTTAAAAATTCCAATGGGTTAGAGGGAGATAATTCGACTACGAGGCGGGTTTTTTTAAAAAAAAAATGACCCTGGTACTCGCCCTTTTTGGACGACGGAAAGGGAAAAAGAAGGATGTGGGGAGGAGAACGGGAGCGAGAGAGAGAAAAGAAGAAGAGGAGAGGAGGTGTTTGGTGTAGGTTGCTTGGAGAGAAGCGGAGATGAAGGGAGGAAAAGGGAACCAAGTTGAGAGATTGCGGAGTAGTCTGCAGAGGAAGGATAAAAAGAGTGTGGGAAAGGGTTGTAACTAATGAAGAGAAAAAGAAAGAAAAGAAAGGGAAAAGCAACCATGTCCTTTGATGGGCGGATAAAAAGGAGAGGAAAGGAATGCGTTTTAAAGCAGGAAGGAAAAAAGGGAACGTCTGTGATAGCACGTTCCTCTTAACCGGGGTTCGCCTCTACCTGGGAGGTCACTTCGCAAGAGAACCAAGACCAAAGCCGTACCAGCAACCATACCAGTGCCCGCAGTTGTGTCGTGTTGTGAAAGTGACAGTGAAAAAAAAAAAAAAGGAAAAAAAAAGCGTGATTGTGAATAGTTAAGATCACTGGCCGGTAAAGTAGAAAACTTTTATACCCCGGGTTTGTTTAAGTGTTTTTGATAAAAGTTTTGGAAGTTCAGGGAGGAGAATTTCTTTTGTTTGATTCCTATGCATTGTGTTTCGTTCTATGTATGTGTGTAAAGTTATAGATTACTGTGGTTTTTATGTGAGAATGCATGAAATTTTGAATGAGATGTAAGCAACTGTGATGTGTTTGGGCTGTGCGCTAGTCCTTTCCCCCACCATCACCCGAGGTTGACACAGACACACGATCCCTTTCGTTCAGTTTACTTCAGTCTATTTGTTTTGACTATTTCAAATTTGCTTTTTTTTTTAATACGTGTTTATTTTCTTTTTTATACAAAATCTGTCGCCCTAATTATCCCCACTGAAATGAGGTCCATTTAAGGTGCAAGGGAGGTAAAGATGTCGAAACCATCCGAGTGGTCAGACGTGTGTGTGTGTGTGTGGTGTGTGTGTTGTGTGTGTGTGTTGGTGTGGTGTGTGTGTGTGTGTGTGTTCATCTCGACCCGGTTTAAATGTTTTGAGTGCTAATCCTTTTTTTTCAACTCAAAGTTTTCGAATGGTTGAAATACCCCTTTCGCAATGAGCTCGATTTTTACAAAATGGTATCTGAGTCAAGAGACACAAAACTATACCTCAGCAGCTTGGAAGTTTAGAAAATCTTTAATTGTTTCAAAACGTAGTTTTAAATGGTTTCGCTCGTTGTGAAAAGAGTGGGGCCTATGGTACCATCACCCTGTTCTCCGAGTCCCCTGCAGAAAGTCCGTTTGCCGTGCCTTCTGTTGAAATCCGACATCTGGCGCCCTCACACTGCACTGGGAATATCGCAGACCGCTAGCTGTGGAGGGTGGGGAGTGTGTCATTGGTCCTAAGGTCCACTGGCCAAGGTCCATTGGTCCCAAGGTTCATTGGTCCCAAGGTCCGTTGGTCCCAAGGTTCGTTGGTCCCAAGATCCGATGGTCCAAGGTCTGTAGCTCCCAAGGTCCATTGGATCCAGTAAAAAGAAACTGTCTGTCTGTCTGCCTGTCTGTCTGTCTCCCCCCCTCTCTCTCTTTGTCTCTCTCTCTCTCTCTCCCTCTCTCTCTCTCTCTCTCTCTCCCCTCTCTCTCCTCTCTCTCTCTCTCTCTCTACTGTGTTTTCAAGATAGCCACATACTTCTGTATATTACACAGATTTATTGACTTTGGGACCAACGGACCTTGGGACCAATGGACCTTGGGACCACGGACCTTGGGACCAACGGACCTTGGGACCAACGGACCTTGGGACCAATGGCGTGACCCCGAGGGGTGTGCGGGTGTGTGTAGGTAGGGCGTGGGGGTGGGGTGGTGGGGATCGGGGGCTGGATTGAAATATTGCGCTGCAAAGGGTGCGGAAGTGAAACGCGGTATCACTCCTTTCATGTGGGACCGCACTGCCTTCCAAGTTTTATGAGCAATACCGTGTCTTCTGTACTGACAGAGCCAATAGAAACGCATAGGCAAATCAGAGTGTGAGATTGAAAGAGCAAGCAAGAGAGAGAACACACACACACACACACACACACACACACACATACACACACACACGCGCGCGCGCGCGCGCGCTGGCACAGAGAGAGAGAGAGAGAGAGAGAGAGAGAGAGAGAGGAGGAGATGAGAGAGTGAGAGAAAGAGTAGAGAGAGGAGAGAGAGAGAGAGAGGAGGAGAGAGAGAGGAGAGAGAGAGAGAGAGAGAGACAGAGACAGACAGACAGACAGACATACAGAGAGTGAGAGGGGATTCATGAATGTTTAAAACACAACTTAAGTACGGGCAGTGGACGGAGCGAGGGGGAAATATTGGCAAATGTAGCAAATGTTAATAGATCATAATCAATGGCGGCGTAAGGAAAGGAAACAAGACACACAGATTAAGGTAAAATGATGTTATCTGGATTTTCAAAAGATGAATTGATAGATTTAATTTGTGACTGTTCAGAGGGATTATATCGCAATATTTTAATATTCGTAAAACAGACAAACAAATAATGAAAAGTATGACATATAAAAGTTTCGTATAAATTCATTTTTAAGACACTTTTCTTCGTGACCGCACTACGGGAAGTGTATGGAAATGTATGAAGAGTACACTTTGCATTGTAAACTGGCTATTCAACAGTTTCCGTTTCTATATTCTTCGAGCAAATTCTGAAACTCTTGCTCAACGTTTTCTCAAAAGAGTTTGTGGAGATGGTACCACTTTCCGATTTTGAAAAGAAAGTTGTGCGTGCTTGAAAATGCGATAAGTATAAAAAAAAAAACGAAAAAAAAAAAGAAAAGAAAAAACAACCTGGAAATGCATACACAGAAATCAAGATCACGATGGAAAATCACGTGACATCAGACTTGTTTTGTAATTCCAATCCTGAGTAGTTAACACTCATCCACTGTGAACAGAACACTAGTTAGAAAGGGAATTTAACTATACCAGGGACATATCTCTAGAGTAATTACTGTTTAAGTTAATGATGGATATGTGAATATAGGATATTAGAGTGATTTGTAAAACGCCTCTTAACGCAGTTTTTGCACAAGTTTTTTTTTTTGTTCCCCCGAGTTGCAGACGGATATTTTGTACTTGCTATCTTAACATGCTGTTGTGTGCATGATTCGAGAAAATGAATCTTAAACAAAGAAATGCGCAAGATATTAGAAATGTAATAAACCAGTGGCTTCCTACTTCACAACACACACACACACACACACACACACACACACTCATATTGCACGCTCACGCGCGCAGTTTAGGAATAAACATTCATAAAAAATGTCTGAATAATGTACTATATAACCGTTTTATCAACATGTAAGCTCTTAACATACGTGAGAACCAGATAATCTCACCCAAATGCTTGAAAAATGAAACCTCAGACAAGTACTGAAACATTTGTTATCCATTTTGGGGGCACTAACATTCCCAAAAGCTGGCAATTTCAGTGTGCCTATTTTTTGTGTATCATGAAGGAGTACATGAGCTAATTACAACAAAATGACTTTATTAGTACCCGTGATAAAAGTCATTATTTCATAAGAGGAAAGCTGTGAGAAAGAGGCACAAGATTTCAATTTTTAACACAACAGTCCATAACATCAGGCGCGGTATACATTTCAATCAGTCATATAATATATATATATATATATATATATATATATATATATATATATATATATTATATATATATATATATCAGTAATTTAAAATGCCTAAAACAATTTTATGAGTGCTCAACCCCTTGGGGAGCAACATTAGTTAAAACAAGTTAAAAGAGGAATCTTAAAACTATCTACAAATTAGATTCGAGCTGTTGCGCTGTCATCAGGATGATGTCATCCTGATGACAGCGCAACACGCTCGAACAAATTTGTAGATAGTTTTAAGATCCTCTTTTAACTTGTTTTAACTATATATTATATATATAATATAATAATATATATATATATATATATATATATATATATATATATATATATATATGATTGAAGCATTGTCTTCTGAGACATTGTACTGTGTGCGTATTCGTCGGAAAATCGAAAACATCTCTTCATTTTCACAGATTGATTAAGATCTAGGCAAATTTGATCGATAACGGGTGTAAGTTGTACTTACGTGGAATCATATAATTTCTGTATATTTGAAACATAATAAACGGAAAATGTGTTTCACTTTCAATGGCATTGCGACAAAGGTAGCAGTACGCATCAATACAGTTTGTCCCACCGTTTACTGTGAATAGCTGTCTTTCTATGAGAATATCCCTATCCTGAACTGAACAAGAGACCTCTGCGTAGCGAATTTACTGTAGACATACCAATTTATACGCTTGGCAATGTCATTTCGTAAACTCTCATTCAAAGTCTGCCTACCTTGCGCTGAAGAGATCTAAGCTAAGTGAACACAATCCGTTCATTTTTATTGTCCTATTTGTTTGTGTCTTGCCTGAAGAAGACCTAAGAGGTCGAAAACGCGTCGTGTTTTGTCTTGTGACTCGTTTGTCCACGTTTCTCTTGGCGGTTCGCTAACATTTATTCAAAAGAATCGATAAACATTGGAACTGTTGAATAATAATCAGGATCGCAGTCCCGAATTTGTATTTTCAACACTGCAAATCGTCTTTCCGTAGAACCTGATACGCACAGGCAACATCATTTGCTTTCGCACTGAATCTACCATGTAAGATATTTGAAGATATCCTTTTGCATCCGAGCTTATAAATGATGGCCAGATTTTTACACATTCAATAAGAATATTTAGAAAACGTCGGTTTCTCTCTGTTTTATCATCGATCAACGGATTCTGAATGTTTACACAAGTCCATTAATCG
>JAFLJL010014835.1:30000-40000 GCA_018398815.1 Conus ventricosus | reverse complement strand
ATAGACTTTACTAGTGGTTTGATGTGACGAATGCATGATATATGAATGAGATTGTAAGCAAGCTGTGAGTGTGTTTGGGCTGTGCGCTAGTCCTTCCTCCATCAACATCACCCGAGGTTGACAATTTATTGGCGAGCCTGCAGGATATTCTGGCCCATTTATTATAATTGTTCAACTTCTCAGAGAGGAAGCTGGGTGGGATTCAAGTATTGTAATCCTAAGACAAGGGGTTGTCTTACTGTATGTTCCCAAGATAGTTAATACTAGGCTTGCATTGCTTCCAAGATAGTTAATACTAGGCTTGGCATTTCAGCCCAGAGTACTTATTTCGCACAGATTGCCTATAATTCGCTCTCATAGTTGGGTCAGGCGCTGGGCGTCTTATAAAAACTAACTACGTTGTCCCAAGCTAATATTGTCATTCATAGGATTGTGCTATTACGTCACTCGTGTCGGTAACCACCAGTTTCGGCTGTCGTAGTTGTAAATCTTGTTAAAAAAAAAGAGACATAATGGCGGAAGAAAAGAACACCCCTATTGAACAACTTGTGAGCGTCGCTCGTGATTTAGGCTATTCGGGAGACGAGTTGCGAGCATTCGTTGAAAACCAGCAAAAGATGGAAAGGGATGAGCGAGCGGAAAGACGACGTGTCGCCGTAGAAATAGCATTAGCAGAGCAGGAAAGGGTCAAAGCTAAAGAAACGCAGGAAACAGAAAGAATAAGGGAGGCGCAGGAAACAGAAAGAATGAAGCAGGAAACAGAAAAATTAAGGATTCAGGCTAATGATAATCAGGCTAGGGAAACGCAGGAAACAGAAAGAATAAGGGAAGCGCAGGAAACAGAAAGAATGAAGCAGGAAACGGAAAGATTAAAGGTTCAATTAGAGTTAGAGAAAGTGAGAATACAGAGGGAGACCACCGAGGATGGGAGTTCAGTTTCCAGTGACTCTGTGCGCAGCTACGCTCCCCGACCCAAGTTGCCAAAATTCTCTGAAGGAACCGATTCGATTGATGCATACATCAGTCGTTTCGAAACGTTTGCGACCAGTCAGGGTTGGCCTTCAGAAGAGTGGGCAGTCATTTTGTCAGCGTTACTGACGGGTAAGGCATTACAGATTTTCACTGCGTTACCAGCAGAACAACAGTCTGATTTCGGCGCTGTGAAGGAATCGTTGATGAAAGGATTTGACCTCACAGAGGAGGGGTTCAGGAAGAAATTTCGTTCAGCTAAATTACAAGCAGGTGAGACGTACACTCAGTTTGGTGCACGTTTAGATCACTATTTTGAGAAGTGGTTAGAGTTGAGTGGTACGAAAAAGGAGTTCGCTGAATTGAAAGAGCTAGTTATGAAAGAACAGATTTTGTCAGGTTGCGGCCCTGAGTTAACTATACATTTGAAAGAGAGACAGCCAGAGACAGCAGGGGAGTTGTTGAAGTTCGCAGAGGTGTATAGAGAGGCACGTTTGGGCACGAAGGTGCAGGAGAAAACAGGTGCTAGGCACAGGTGAGAAGAGTGCAAGGAGACCAGGGGAGTTTTCTGCAAAGTCTGCAAACCCAGTGGTGGGGCAGAAGGAAGGGCAAAGGGACATTACGATGCATTAGAGCCACAACTGTTTATCTCGAAAAAATTGTGTTTTGACTTTTTCATATTTTTAGGTGTATTAATACAGTCTGTTTAACATGCTGAAACATGGTTATGAAACATTTATTAGTTTTTGGTTGATAGCAAAGAAACAGTTGTTGCCTTGTCCACATCCAACCAGATTCTGCATGCACAATGAACAGCTGGGCAGTCACAGATGTGGCCCAAAAAGGAATGGTTTGAAAGGGGAATCACCACTCTCAGGCCAAACTTGGGTTATGCTAGCAGTTATCGTTGTTGGCTGAGGAAATTCCTGCAGTGAAAGAGAAAGGTTGGGCTGTTGATTACACCGCCCTGCAGGTCACTCTGGGTGGGGAAAATCAGGCACGGGAAATGCGAGAATTCGGTCAGGGGGGTCGCGGGGGTTCAGAGGCTGTTCCCACAGATCGGGGAGTGTTGGAGAGTGCTGGTGTAACAATGGCATATCCAGCACATCCAGCTTGTACCTTTCCCACACTTTCCCTCACACTGCCTTCAGGAAACTTCATTGCAGTTTTTTGCTTCTGCTTCCAAACCCACTGACGTCGTATTAAACCAGTAAGTCCCTCTCTCTCCTCTCTCCCCTCCCCTCTCTCTCCCCTCTCTCTCTCTCCTCTCTCTCTCTTCTCTCCTCTTTGTTGTTTTGTTTTTTGTTTTGTTTTTCAGGCTCATAATGGCAGATAGGCTATGCCTAACATGTTTTCCCTAACCAGGGTTACGACTCTCTCCCCTCTCTCTCTCTCTCTCTCCTTCTCTCCTTCTCTCTCTCTCTCTCTCTCTCTCTCCCACCCCCCTCTGTTTTTGTTTTGTTTTTTTCCCTCTCTCCCTCTTCTCTCAAAAATAAGAACCAAATTAATGTACTGTCTGTTTCCTTTTTCACAATTACCTTTTCCTTAATATTTTGTACATGCAGTTAATTTGTTTACAAAAGTGTATTAATGAACATTTTCAAAGACGCACAGAAAGCTTTTTGTAATTATGATGAAATAAATGCTGTGAATAAAGAATATGTGTAGCTTCATTGTTTTTTTCCCCTTGTCAGTTGGCTTTGCTGCTATCCATATTGGTAAATCAGTAGCTGAAATAAATAGCAAAACACCGTTTGAAGGAAGAGATGTTGTGAGACTGTGATACACGATTTAACTGGTGCGTTAATATTTTTCTTTGTTCTCCCCAATCAGGCACCATGACTGACGAAGTTGGGTCAGTTCTTGAAATTGATGAAGAGACCTGCTTACTTCTTGACCAAAATGAGCCAGCATTTCTCAGGAACTTCTCAAGGTACCGATCATTACCCTGTATTGTTTGTGATGACGACTTTGCAGCAGGAGAGAGGCTGAGGGTGGGAGTTAAAGCCAGTAACTTGAATCTTATTGAGCAATTTTGTCTACGCAATATAGTATTGTGTATACTATATTGTTACAGTTTCAGTTGTTCCGAGGCGGTGTCAATGCGTGCAGAATATCCCATATACGCCACACCACATCTGCTATTTTAGCTAATGTTCATCGACTTCATATCCCAATGTGCTAGTAAAGCCTCGGGTGCATGCTGGGTATTTTCATGTTTCTGCAACCCACCAAACATGACATGGATTACGGGATTTTCAAGGGTGCGCATTTTATCTTTGCATGCATATGCACACGGGGACTCGGTTTATAGTCTCATCTGAAGGACTTGGGAGAGGAGAGTCAGAACAAATGGAAAATCCCGCTAATAAAACGGAGGCTCAAACCGGGACTCGAACCCGGGACACAGATCACGATCTTGGTCTTACCGATTGGGCCAACCGCCTCCCCTTTACATGTTATAATATATATATTTTTTCCTAGCCACATTATTATTATAATTATTTGTATATCATAAAAAACAGTTGGAAAGAGTCCAGGTCACTGTGTATACATGAATGAGTTTGGATAAAAGCAGGTCTGAGAAGCTGATAAACAGAATTAAAGTCTGTCTTAATTAAAACGCTTCTTTAAAAGATATCTTTATGTTTCAGGGGGAGTTTCCACTTGCCACTGCAATTACTGAAAGCCACAGAGAAGAACCCTTCATGACCTGGCTGTCCGGATTCACACCAAACGTTTGGATCCTCTTCTCTTGGCCAAGGGGCATGGAGAGAAGACCTGTGTATCCTGATGGAAATTGCTTTTTTAAAGTGCCCCCATTCATCTGGACAACCACACTGAAACCACGCTCCGTGCTCTCTGTGCCAATATATTGAGACAACCTGCATGCCTACCTTGGCTTTTTTCACCTTGATGAAGGGGTGAACAGTGAGAATGATCTTTGAAGTTTGCAAAAACATACTTGAAGAAATGCGAAGATCAGGATTCTGGAACAATGCTGCTAATGATGTGATGCCGCTGGCATGGCCAACCTCACAAAGCGACGACTGAAAATCTTCACAAGCAGGAAAAATAACCACGTCATCACATCTCTCCATCTCTAACCAATGGTAGCGCATTTTCTCACCCATCTACTTGCATATCGGGCATTGAATAATAGCGAGCACTACGACGGCTGTTGTGAAACTGAAGAGAATCTGTACACTGTTTTTGGAAATTGACTGAAGAATTAACCCCCCCACACATAAATGCACTTCTCCACCCCCACCAGTGGCTGAACCTGAGGCAAAACAGTCCCCACCATGCCAACATTCCCCACCACCACCACCATCTTCCCCACCCCTCCAGTGTCAGTCCACCAGAACCACCACAACCCCCCAAATCAGTTTTCAACTCTAACAAGCAATTTGGTCCAAAAGGAATGAGGACTCTCCAAAGCATCTTCTCCATCTCAGGAAACTTCAGAACAAACGCAAGTTACACATCCCCACAGAAAAAGACACCTCCAAAGAAACGAAAAGCACAGCCTGAGAAGTGGAAGAAAAATTCAAGAAAATGCTGAAGTACAGGGCCAGGAGTATGTGCCCGGCAGAGGGAAAAAAGCACGTAAAAGGCAGGTCAAGAAATAGACTGCAAATGTAGACTCAGATGCACAGAGAAAATCGGCTTCGAAAAGGCTAGCAATATTCAACACATACTATGGGCTTGATGCATATGAGAGACAAAAAGATTTCATTTGTAGACATGTGGATCAAAAGGACACCAAAACATACCTCAATGAAAACAAAGAGCCAGTAATAAACAAGAGACATGTTTCTAGAACCTACTTTTGACCACAGATGGGGAGAGGGTGCAGGTATGCAAGACTTTTTTCCTGCCACACTGGATGTGGGCCACGGATATGTCGCACCCTGCTCTACAGCACATTCAAGATGGGACATTTATTGGACAAGATAAACGAGGCAAGCACACACCCGCTAACAAGACTGCTGATGAGGATAGGTTAAGGTGAAAAGCACAGAGAGCTTTCCAGCAGTTGAGGTCGCATTATTGCAGGCAGGGGGAGTAGAAGGAAATTTCTAGACTCAAGGCTGAATATTAACAGAATGTATTCACTTTTACTGTGGGCACTTGTAAAGAAGAAGGGGTGGTGCCTATATCCTCTAGCTTCTACAGACAGATTTTCAATACTGAGTACATTGGCATTTCATAAGCCTAAAAAGGATCAATGCCTCATCTGCACAAGGTATCAGGAGGGAAACGTGCTAAGGAAATGACAGCGAAAGACGAAGGAGTACGAGGAGCACCATGAGAGGAAGCGACAATCAAGAGAAGAAAAGGAGAAAGAAAAAAAAAATTGTACAGAAGCAGGAGGACATTCACACAGTCACATTTGATATGGAGGCAGTGCTAACAACCCATGCTCCTAGTAAGTCAGGTTCATTATAAAAGAAAGTTGGCAGTTTATAACCCGACCGTATTCTCACTTTCAGCAAAGAAGCCTCCTGCTTTGTTTGGAATGAATGTGATGGAAACAAAGGATCTTGTGAAGTTGCCACCAGTCTTCTGCGTTACATCCAGTCATTGCCAGAACACAAACACCCATGTCATCTTGTATTCTGATACTGTGGCGGACGAATAGAAATCAGTTTGGTTTCTGCTGCTCTTCATTATGCGGTCAAAAAGCATTGATCACATCCAGTCATCGACCAAAAGTTTCTGGAAAGCGGCCATACCATATGGAGTGTGATTCAATTCATGCTACTATCGAGAAAGCGAAAAGAATGCGTCCATTTTCATTCCCGATCAGTGGCATACAGTCATTGAGATGGCAAGATCAAATTCCTCATTTCACTGTAGTTCCCTTGAATATGTGACTTTCTGGACTTCAAACAAACTTGCTTCACAGACAATGAGGGAAAACCAAGATGATATCACAGGAGCCCAAAAACAGCTGGCCCGAAGATTAAGTGGCTCAGGTATACAAAAGAGGAAGACACGCTGTATTTCAAATACGGAATGACAGAGTGTTTTCGGAGCCTGAAGATCAAGGGAAACAGCCGTCGAGGTCGCCAGCAAGCTGTCAGCAATGTGCAGAACCTTCCTCAGCGGTACACGGATCGTCTGCCTTGTCTGAAGCAAAGAAGAAGACCTCCTGGACCTCTGCCCGGTAGGGGTTGTGCCACAGCGACACCATCAGTTTACAACGGCTGCCCCGCGCCAGCACGGCTCCAGACAGGCTTGCAGAACCGACATTACCCAGAAGGACACAGAATCTGAAGAAGATCTGTAAAATTTTCATTTGAGTGAATTTGACAGTGCGCGATGTCTGTTTTCATTCTAAACAATAGGTGCGCTTTTTTTTTTTGTTAATGTGGAATCAAATCAGTGAAATATATATGCTATATTTACTTTCTCTTTGTGGATAAATCATTGAACTATATCAATGCGGACAAATTCTTTTTTTTTGCTGTGGAAAATCAGTGAACAGTTTTTCCCATTGTGGACCAAGCAGTGAACTGAAGTAGGATACAGTGAACAGATTTTATTTCCTTTTGTGAATGATACAGTGAACAGTCTCTCTCCACCCCCCCCCCACTCCCCTTTTGTGAATAAACCGTTTAACTGTGACATGTAGACAGTTGTTCTTGCTGTGGATGATTTTATCCTTGTGTGGATTTTGGAGACAGCAAACAAGGTAGGCATGAAAATTTTGCATATGTGTTAGTCTATTGTATATTTTTTTTTGTTAGCATGATAGTGTGAAGTAAAGTAGCTTTAGGGCTTGGTTGCATTCACCTCTGTGTGTGTGTGTGTGTGTGTGTGTGTGTGTGCGTGCGTGCGTGCGTGCGTGCTTGCGTGCGTGCGTGCGTGCGTGCGTGCGTGCGTGTGTGTGTCGTCTTCTGTTCACAGACTTTTTCCAGAAAAAATGTCGACGTTATTTTCTATAGGTATTGATCTTAACCTTTTCCTTAATAACAGCTTCACACAAGCCTATCCAGTCCATTCTTTTCTATCAGGAGTGGTTCCGAGCAAATTTATAGTGTAAAATACAAAAATTTGCCAGTGTAAAAACGGTTCAAGAATTGTTAAACACTTGTTACCCAATGTATGACATGCATTATGTCAAACTTCCAAGGCCACAACTATGTGTTTCATTCGCGAGCACTTGTTGCCAGAATAACACATACAAAAAACGACTATGTTTTACACCACAACTGATTTTCTTGTACATAACAGATTGTGATCTGTAAATGTTCCATACAGTGGGACAGTTTGTCCATGCCACAAGTGGCTAGAGCCATAGAAGCAGTTGTATTCCAAACTATTACGGCAAAAATGATAGGAATGTTCCAGGCCCCAAGTCACTATCCCATAGCTGATCAGTTGTGGCTGGGGGATTTCAGCTGTTAAGGGCTTACCGTTGTGTGCCCCAAAATTTTTTAAGTTTTTGTTAATAAGTTGTGATTCAAAAAATTTTGGGAAGATGAAAACCTTTCTTTTCAGACCAAGAGTGTTTACTTCTTAAGATTGCGTAATTCTGTGGTTTCCATTTGAGTTTTTTTAAACCTTCATTTGTACAGCTTTAGAACACCATCTAGTGTTTGTTTTTCCAAGTTTGGAAGTTTTGCGCGCAGAGGTGTAATTTTCGGAGACCCGTGAAATCTGTAAGTGGCCATTTCTCAAAAAGGGCGTTTTTCAAGATAGACAGTTGTGGCTTAATGCATCGATTAGGTGTTTCATTTGTCACAAGAAGGGACATGTGGCGAGGGATTGTCGCATGAGGTTCCGAAGGCAGCAGCCTTGCAAGAGGTGGATAAGGGTCGTCAAGGGAACGACCTGCAGTGGAACCAAACGGGATTCAGTCTGAAGAGGGTGGAGTGCAGCCTATGGCTAGCACTGGACAGCAGCCCAGTGTCAGGGATGGAGGGCACTAGGCTGAGTGGTTCGTTCCCCAGTGGAAGAAGGGTGGATTGGCCAGCAGAGGGTGAAAGTGTTACGAGACACTGGTTGTTCATGCGGGGTAGTACGAACAACGCTGGTCGAGAAAGGGGATTTGACAGGGCAAATCCAGACCTGTACTCTAATCGATGGCACTGTGAGGAGTTTCCAGTTGCTAAGATAGAAGTACGTACCCCTTACTTTCAGGCGAGTTGTCTGCGTTGGTGATGGAGAAACCCCTTCACGATTTGATCATGAAATATTCCAGGTGCAAGGGATCAGGGGATCCTGAGTTGTTGACTGCTACAGGGGCAGCACGTTCAAACACGGAGCAAGAAGGAGGAAAAGGGTGATAAACCGTTAGTCGTTCCAGCAAGGAAGTCAGGCATAGATGTGTCGCCTGATGAGTTTAGGGCAGCGCAGGAACAAGACCCTTCGCTCGTGAAGTCTTGGGAGTTGGCAAGAGGGGAGAGAAACAGGAGGTTAGAGGAGGTGAGACAGAATTTCTTGTGAAAGGCGGGCTGTTGTACCGAGTGTTCACCAAGGGAAGACAGGTAAGGTGACCATCAGTTAGAGGTACAGCAGGTTATCGTGACACTGTCATGTCAGTGGGGCACGAGTCGCTCATGGCGGGTCATCTCGGCACCAGCAAGACGGCTGACCGAATCTTTGATGACTTTCATTGGCCAGGAGCAATGGCAGACATCAAGCGTTTCTGCATGTCATGTGACGTGTGTCAAAGGTCAGCCACAAGAGGGGTGAAGAGGAAGGCGCCTCTTAAACATCCCCCTTTAATTGACACACCATTCAGGAGAGTGGCTATTGATCTGATTGGCCCAATCTCGCCTGTTCCAAAGGTGGGCACAGGTATGAGACATGTAAGGTTGCAAAGGAAAGTTTGCAGAAGGCTAGGGTTTGGGCAGAAGAAGCAATATGACAGAAAGGTGAGGAAGCAATCCCTCAAGGCGGGAGATCAAGTCCTGGTACTGCTTCCCACGGGCCACAACAAGCTGCTGATGCATTGGAAAGGACCATTCACCACACTGAAAAGGTCGGTCGGGATTACCGAATTGATGTGAATGGGAAACTAAAACTTTTCCATGCGAATTTTCTCCGCAAATATATTCAGGTGAGACTCAGCAATAGGCGCAGCAGCAATCATTGATGAGGTGAAAGAGACCCAGCAGAAGAAGGGGAGATTTGTTGCCTAAGTTTCCAGAAGAGTCATACAGGGATGTGTCACTGTATGAAGGGCTAGACAGTAGGAGTTCCTAGGTTTTGTTGTCGGAGGCGACACAAAGCAGCCAGAAAGGGGAAAGGTGGAGAAGATGATGAATTCAGAGAGACCAAAGACCAAAACAGAAGTCAGGAGTCTGCTAGGTTTTATTGGGTTCTATAGGGAGTTTGTACCAAATTTCGCAGCAATCACGAGTCCTCTCAGTGATTTGGTCAAGGCAGGGAAACCGGCAGTGGTCGAGTGGTCAGACGCTGCAGAGCAAGCACTGCAGACGGTGGTGGAAAGACTAGGTTCCCGTTCCATCTTGAAGCTACCTGATATGTCTAAACCATTTCTGTTGCGTACAGATGCATCAGGTGGTGGGATAGGTGCGGTATTGTTGCAGGAGCATGAAGGGGTCGAGTTCCCTGTGAGGTATGCTAGCAGGAAGTTGACAAAGTGTGAAGAAGGGTACGCAACTGTAGAGAAGGAGTGTTTAGCTGTCGTGTGGGCCATGCAGAAGTTCCACAAATACTTGTATGGGAAAGAGTTCGTGATAGAGACAGATCATCAACCACTCAAATTCCTGCAGGAGGCACAGCTGAAAAACAGCAGGGTTCTGCGTTGGCAATGGCACTGCAGCCCTACAGGTATCGAGTGCAGTACATTCCAGGTCGACAGAATGTCGGAGCTGACTATTTAAGCCGTGTAGTCTAGCAAGCTGCAAGTCAGAGGAAGTCAGTCATATCGGGGTGCTTTGTTGATAATATGTGTTGATTACAGTTATGTTGAGTGGATATGGCTTCATTCCCAGTTGGCTATGGTTCATATTTTTTGTGTGAGACTTGTTCATATTTTCTTTGTGAGACT